>PVKC010004091.1:0-36710 GCA_004027635.1 Crocidura indochinensis | reverse complement strand
ACCCCAAGCAGCAGCTCTGGATGCTTTAGCAAGGCCTACAGGGGAGTACAGAGGGGGCCTGGCTGGCCTAGGGGATACGAGGGCTGGAGTGGAACCTGTGAAACTGGCTCAGTCTGTCTGGCTCCGTCTGTCCCTGAGTCCCTGAGGACCAGAGGGAAAACCAAGGAGAATCCACCAAATTCAGCCCCTGGGGACTGGAGCGAGAATAAAGAGTGTCAGTGCCTCACCCACTTCCATCCCTGGCATCCCTGTTCACCGAGTCCTTCTGGGAGTGATCACTGAGCAGAGCCAGAAGAAAACCTAAGCAAGACCAAGTGCTGCCCTGAAACCAAAACCAAAACCAAAACCAAAACCAAACATTTCAGGGTCAGAGCAATAGCACTCAGAGAATGTTTGCTTGCACTCAGGTTTGATCACTGGCATCATATATTGTACCCAGAGTCCAACCATGAGTGATCCCTAAGTGCAAAGTCAGGATTACTTCTGCTCAAAGCTTGTTCAAAGCAAGCCCCCCATTAAAAAAGAAAAAGAATATGTTTATGGGCGTCAGAGCGATAATACAGCAGGGAAGGCGCTTGCTTGCACATGGCAGACCTGGGATCCACCCCTGGCATCCATATGGTCCCCCACGTCTGCCAGAAGTGGTTCCTGAGCACAGAGCCAGGAGTAACCCCCGAGTGACACCGGATGTGGCCCCAAAACCAAGACAGAAAAAAGCAATAATTAACCAAAAAAATATACTCTGGGGGTTGGGCAGTAGAGGGGCAAACACATGACTCACCTACATAGACCTGGGTTCCATTCCAGGTACAAGTTCCCCCCCACGCCTGGCAAGGAGGATACCTGAGCACTGCCAAATGCGGTCACCAAACAATAGAAACATTTATGGAAGGGGGTTTGTCATCACAAAACATCTCAGGAGATAGCAGCGTTGCAGACAAGAGACTCAAGAACGTGACACACGGCAGCCCTGAGTTAAGGACTCAGATCATGATGTGACTGACCTGTGTCCGCAACACACACAGCCTTCTGGGAGCCAGAGAGTGGGCAGGGGAGGGTCAGGGTAGGTCCCCTGGGGGCCAGGTGGATATCACTGACACTGACACTGCACTGATTCCCATACAGGGGTGGGGGACTACACAATGCAAGAACGGATCCAGAATATTCATTAAGTTCTGCTGTGGCCCTTGGACCTGGTACAGGTAGGGAGCACATCAGAGGTTCGGGGTCCTTGTTTGAGGTGTTGGGAGCAGAGTCGAATAAGACCCCCAGACTCTCTCCCTGGACTTTTTTTGAGGGGGCACACCGTCTATGCTCAGGAGTTACTCCTGGCTATGTGTTCAGAAATCGGTCCTGGCTTGGGGGATCTTACCTCTAGCGCCACCACTCCACCCCTCCCCCCTTTTTTGGTTTCTGGCCAGACTGGTGGTGCTCAGGGATTACTCCTGGCACTGCCCGTAGAAACCACTCCTGGCAGGCTCGGACACCATATGGGATCACTCCAGCCCCCTGCTCCTGGACTTTAAAAATACCAGTTCTCACAGGGGGTCCTGAAACTGTCAAACCTGCCTTGCTTGAGAGGCCCTGGGGAAAGGGGAAACCACACTGGGCAGGACTGTCCTTGCCTCCTCTTGCAACCTCTGTAGGACAGGAATGAGAGGTGCAGAGCCACACCCACTGGTCCCCTCTTAGACACCCTAAAAGAAGAGAGCCAGGCCCCCAGTGCCAACCACCTGCAAAGACAGTGCTCTCTGGTGGACCGTTTGTGTTTGGGAGGCCTTTGGGGGGGCCACACTTGGTGGGGTGCAAGGCTCACTCCTGTGTCTGTGCTTTTGAGGGCTCTGTTGGGACTCAGGGCTAACCAAGCTGTGCTTGGGGGCACTCTGGCAGGGCTCAGGACCTGGTGCTGGATTGGATCCCTGACAAATGCCCTGACCACTGTGCCATCTCTTTGGCCCTGGCATGTGATATTCTGTGCTCATGCCGGAAGCCAAAAGACCTGGGCCCAAGGCAATGAGGCAACCCAGGATGACTCATGCCCAGAAACCACAGCTGCCCATGACGGAACTGGCAGACGGGGAAGCAGGGAAGTGAGTTTGGGGTGGGGCTCAACCCTCTGCACTTGGGAGCAAGTGGGTACAATGCGGTAGTGCCTATCAGATCTGGCAGGTGAAGAGCTCAGCCAGTGCTGGGTTGCTCTATGGATGCGCCCTGAACGAGGAGCTGGCTGGCTGCTACTGGGAAGGATTGGCCTGTAGGTAACCAGAACTGGCCTGGTACAGGGTCATCCTGTACCCCTTCCCAGGGCAGGACAGATGCTGTTGCCCATGGTTCTCTTCCAGACAATGGCTGGGGGTCCTCTGGGCCATCTGCATCCCCTGCTGATACTGATGTGGCAGTGATAGTCCTCAGCCCCTCCTGGTAGGGCCTGAGGGAGGGTATTGGGTCTATTCTCAGCAGTCGCCCCTGGTCACAGTGCTTGGCTCAGGACACTGGGCCAGCAGCTTCAGGGCTGGGCCAGGGCAGCAGGAAGCAAGAATGAGAAGCAGGAAATGGAGAGCAGCCCAGGCAGGGCCCACAGCACTTGAGTGCTGAATGCAGAGTGCCAAGTGCTAAGTGCCAGCTCTCTGACCACAGAGAGACTGAGAAATTTGGCAAACATCAAACACACGTTTTGTTTTCTTTTGTTTTGGTTTTGGGTACACACCCAGTGGCGTCCAGCAGTTACTCCTGGCAGGCTTGGGGGACCATATGGGATACCAGGGATTGAACCCGGGTCAATGGCATGCAAGGCAAATGCCCTACCCACTGTGCTATTGCTCAGGCCTCACACACAAGTTAAGAGGGTGAGATCACACTGGACCCAGCCAAGACACAATTTCCAACACACACACTCATACACAAACACACATAGTCATATACATTCACACACAAACATATACACACAAGTCATACACACAACTCACACAAACACACAAATGCACCCACAAGCATAGTCACATACAACTCAAATACATAAAAACATATTCACAAACATTCTCACATGCACACACAACTCACAAACACACAGCCACATACTCATGCAGACACACACACACAACTCACACCAACTCTCTCTCTCTCACCCTTAGTGGCACACCTCTGCCCCCACACCCCTGCACCAGCCAAGATACTCAGGCTGTCCTGAGCATGGGTGCAGCCACTCTGCCCTGCCGCCCTGGGACTCAGGCCAGCAGGAGTAGAGTTGGCAACTCAGTGCCCATCCCACTCCAGCTGAGCCCGTCCACACGCTGCTCCAGTGGCTCAGGAGGCTGCAGGCTGCCTCTATACAACCCCTGGAAAATCCATAGCAGCTTCCAAACGGCTGGGCCCCACCAACACCCCAAGCTGCAGGCTTGGCTGCTGTCTCCAAGGGCCCCACTCCACTCGCTCGTCACTGCCATTCACTTCCCACAAGAGCCTCATCACCGACGTGTCCATCCCACACATGGGGCACAGGGCCAAGACCGGCCCCCTTGTGGCAACAACACTCTGCGTCCCATCCATGGGGCCACAGAGGCCAGGCTGGACCCACAGTGTGAGGGGAAGTGCCATTTGCCCCCAGCACCAAACTGAGAAGCCCTTCCAGGGACTGCAGAGCAGTTGGGACAGACCCACAGACACACTGTGCCAGACAGGAGCCATGCAGGAGCACTTATCTGTACCCCTGTGTTAGGCACCAGGACTGCCCACAGAATGGGGGTCCTACTGGCCAGACCAGCACCCTCATAGCACCCAGAAATTCTAGGTCTCAGAGCAGGCCTTAATCCCAGGAATTGCACAAGTGGCTGTGGCCGGTTCAGTGCCAGGGTCATGGACTAAAGGGAACATAGTGTATCCAAGGACTCCCTGAAGCAGGGCCTGGGCAGCTGCTGGGCATAGCTGGGCCTCACCTGGACAAGAAGCCTCCAAGGGACCCGAGCAGGCCGGGCTTGCTCCCTGCGTCCGTTGGTTCCTCCTGCACCTGCTCCCGCAGCACCCCAGTCCTGGCCCTGCCAGTGCTCAGGGTGATGTCAGTGAAGTGGGGGTCATCGTCCGTCTCCAAGGTGACAATAGCACTGGAGCTGCTGGTAACCGTGAGGTCGGGCACGTCCTCGTTGCTGGCTGACAGCTCCGTGCCCAGGCTCGAGGCGCTGCCCACAGAGCCACGGTCGCTGCCACGCGCTGCCCTAGTGCCGGGGCTATAAGGCCGCACCGAGTCATAGCCGGTCCGGGGGAAGGTGGAGGACTTGGGGACACACAGCTCATGCTCGGAGCCGCGGGGGGCTGTGCCAGGCGCATAGGAGGACAGTGGGCAGGCGCTCTGGCAGACCCGCTGAACGGCACGCACCTCTGCACCCTCGGGCTGCCTCCTGCGTGTGGATACTGGCTCAGGGTCGCTGATCTCAAGGGTGGGGATGCCCGAGTCTGCAGACTGCAGGCTCCGCTGGTCCTCCCTGGCTCCAGCTTCGGGCTCCAGCCACAATGAGGGAGGGGGCGCCTTGAGACTCACGGGATGCAGCAGGCGTGGCACTGGGTGGCCCGGGCGGCCGTCCACCACGCCCATCGTGGCTATGCCATTTGTGGGGGGGCAGAGGGCGCCATCGGTCATCTTGGTCCAAAGAGAAACTGCAGAAATGGAGATGAATGAAAAATCAAAATAAAGTAAAGGTGGATGGAAAGACCAAAGTATCACCCGGGTCGCCGTCTAGGCATTGGAAGCCCTTTGCAAGGGGAAACTTCAGCAAGGGACCCAAACACCAGAGCAAATGGCGTAGGGTGAGTGGAAGGATGGCGTAGCTCACAGTGCTCACCTGGCACCAGCTTTGATCCCTTATACCACTCTGGTCCCTCAAGCACCACCAGTAATGATCTCTGAGCACCACAAATAGAACCAGAAGGAAAAGACAAGAGAGAAGCCTTGTGAACGCACAGCAAGGAGGGCATTTGCCTTGCACGTGGCCCACCCACCCGGGTTCCATTCCCGACATCCCATATGATCCCTAGAGTCTGCCAGGATCGATTTTTGAGTGCAGAGCTAGGAGTAACCCCTGAGCACTACCGCAGCAGTAGGGCATCTGCCTTACACATGACTGACCCAGGACGGACCGTGGTTCGATCCCCCTGCGTCCCATATGACCCCCCAAGTCAGGAGTGATTTCTGAGTGTTCCCGCCAAGCCAGGAATAATACCTGAGCATCTGGTGTGCCCCCCGCAAAAAAAAAATGGTGAGAGAGACAGACAGAGGCCCCAAAGGCAGAGTCAGGTGGGTGAGTTGCACCCTCCTCTGCTTCCCTCACTGCAGCCCTATGTCTGGGCTTGGGTGCAGGCTGAGAGTAGGAGGTCAGGGTCGCAATGCGGTCGTGATCCCTGTTGCCCACGAGCTCTCTGCACCGAGCCTGATCCTTCCAGCTTAAGAAGCACCAGCACAGCCAGACCTCAGTGATGCAGTAAAAACTGCAAAGTTGAGCTGGAGCAACAGCATAATAGGGAGGGCATTTGCCTTGCATGTGGTAGACGTGGGTTTGATCCCTGGTATCTCATATGGTCTCCCAAGCCTGCTAGGAATAAGTTCTCAGCACAGAGAAAGGAGTCATCCTTGAGCACTGCCAGGTGTGACCCCCAAACAAAAACAAACAAAAAACCTGCAAAGCTATAGTTTCATGGAGATGGGGCAGGATCAAGACCCCTTTGGGACTGAGACCTCCCTCTGCAGATCACCCTAGGTTGAATGTGCTAAGCCTCTATCGATGCAAACATGGGATGCAGTACCATGCCCGTGCCGGCTGGCTATACCAGGGGACAGGCCTACAAATCGAGAAACATGGGCATGTTCTCCACATTCCCTGAATGTGGGAGATATGGGGGAGCTTCAAAACCCAGATCCTGCCTCCAAGGACATGCCAGGGGTCCGTTCTGGGCCTGAGGCTGCCGCTGTCCAGCTGGGAGGCCACAGAGAGGAAATGGGCAGCTCAGGCTGGGCTGACAAGAGTGCAGGAAGGATGAAGTAGGCATGTGGCCTTCAGGAAATGTGGCCCTGGGACGAGCTGCAGCTGTGACGCCTGAAGGGACTCCGCTCTGCCTGGTGCCCAGGACTGCTGCAGGATACTGGCCCACAGACCCCTGGGACCTAAACCTTGAACTGACACCAGACAGGCCAGATAGACCCATCCCACGGATCTGGCTCTGCAGGGGCACCCCTATGTCCTATCTCCTCTCTCCTCTTTGGCTCCTGCAGGAGCTCCACACAATACATGCACAGGTGTGCACAGATGCACACACTCATGCACACCCATGCATGCATGTATGTCTTTCTGCACATGACCAGGGAAGGAGCCTGGCCCGACTCAGGACCAAACTGCCTGCTGGGCCCAGGTCTAGCAGAGCACTGAAGACTGTTCCAGAAGCTGGGAGAGCAAGGTCATGGGTTGAGGAAGAGCCCAGCCTTCTGCTCCCCCACCCCCACCCTGGCTCCCACCAACCGTGTCAGCTCAGCTTAGCGGCACCAGCTCGAGAGTGAGAAACAACTCAGCCATGTCCAGTCCAAGCCATTGGGCACAGGCCCAGGAGACCGAGCTGGGCCAGAGCAGGGAAACGTGGCCCCTCGGGGGAAGCTAAAGGAAGCTGAGGAGCCAGCCCAGTGGCTCAAGGACACCTTTGCACCCAGGATGTTCCTAGCATGGGACTTTTCTCTCTTGGCCAAACCCACGACTGGAGGAATGGGGGTACATGGTGGAGGCAGCCCAGCTTCAGTCCTGCACCCTGTGGTCTCCCAGCACCAAACCGGGTGGAAATTCTGAGCACTGCTGGTCATGAGCACAAAACAAAGATAACACATGCAGAAGTGGGGAGGGCAGCATGAAGCACTCTGACAGACGCTCAGGAGTCAGGATGAACCTGAGCACAGTCTCTCAGCTCTAGTTTCTCTGCAGAGATGAACCCCCTCCTCCTTCACCCCCCTCAGAGTGGGAACCCCACTCCTCCCCCTGCCACACCCGGCCTCCATCGCCAGGCCTCGGAGGCCCCTCACATCTCCAGGTGAATTCTCGGGCAACCCTGTGGAAGCAGGGCTTTGAGGAAAGGGGCTCCAGGGATGCCCCTCAAGGCTCTTCTACAAAGGAGGGACTTTTGGAGGCACTGCTGAGCACAGCCAGGCTCCTACAGTAACTCAAGCTCTGTAAAGAGCCCTTATACCATGAGAACCTTGCGGAATGCTCGTCAGCAACACAACCCCTCCTACGAGAATGGGTCACCATTGAGTTCCCACCACTTCCAGACTGGCTCCCTGGAATCTGTCTCACTGTCTCAGGCCTGGAAAACCAGACCCTGAAAGTCTTGCATGAAGTATTGGTTTGGTGGTGGTGGTAGTGGGGGAATGTCACACCTGACATGGCTCAGGGCTTCTCCTGGCTCTGGACTTTGGCCTGTGCCTAGAGGTGCTGGGACAACAGGGCTGAAGCTAATCACATGCAGCACAAACCCCAGGTTAGAATCCTGGAATCCCAGGGCCTCCAAACCAAGACTGGAGCAGCTTCCGAGCACTATGTGCCCCCTTAAAAAAATGCAGACTCCTTGGGGCCCGGGAGATAGCATGGAGGTAAGGCGTTTGCCTTTCATGCAAAAGGTCATCGGTTCGAATCCCGGTGCCCCATATGGTCCCCCGTGCCTGCCAGGAGCAATTTCTGAGCATGGAGCCAGGAGTAACCCCTGAGCACTGCCGGGTGTGACCCAAAAACAAAAACAAAACAAAACAAAAAAAAAAACAAAAAATGCAGACTCCAAAACTCTGTGATAATGACAAGGGAAAAGTAGGACGATTTTCTTTCCTGTGGGGTAGATTGGGCCACACCTGGAGACACTCAGGGTTACTCCTGGTTCTTTGCTCAGGAATTACTTCTGGCAGGCTTGGGGAATTATGTGGGATGCCAGAGATCAGACCTGAGTGCAAGGCAAGAGCTCTGCCCACTGAGTATCGCTCCAGTCCCAGGACCATTTTCTGACTCTGTGAGGCTCAGACAGGTGGGTGGGGAGCCGGGTTCTAATACAGGCTACTCAGCTGGGCCCCTGTGACCTCCGCTTCCTTTGTGCCCTACTGTCCAGGTAATGACCCACGTCACCGGGCAGGCCAAGACAGAGGAAGGTGCCACGGGGAGCTTGTGCCCAGCCTGGCAAGCACTGGTTGCTGTGGGTGTTTTTCTTGCTGGCGGGTGCCAACCGGCTCAGACCCACAATTTTAGCAATTCATTTGCATAAGCGAACCCCCAAGGCCGAACTGATGTGCTTCCTAGCCCTCATCTCTCCAGGCACCTGCCTTAGCCCCACAACTTCCCCTTCTGCAGAACTAGGGGTTGAGCCCTGCTAACCCCCACCCACCCAGTCAGGACAGGACAGTAACAGACGAGCTGGAGCTGGAGCTGGAGACAGGAGCAGAAATGCAACCAAGTGGCCTGGGTCTCCGCACAGGCTTCTGCTCCCCATGCAAACAGACACTCTCAGCCTGCCCATCGGGGGTCTAGGGGCCACAGGCACCTGGAGAAATTGAGAGAGCCCTCCGGGAGTGTGGCTGAGCTGTGGGGTCCCCTATGGGTCCAAGCTCTGAAACAGTGTCAAAGAAGCTCAATGTGTAACCTGACGCCTCTCCAGAGACCAGGAGAGCTAAGGATGGAGGGGCAGCCAGCGGGGACACTGGGGACAGGAACTGCTAGGGGGCTGGAGAAGGCAGAGAGAGGTGCTGGGGAAGGTAGGCGAGATGGGTGGGGGGCAGTGGAGAAAGAAAAACTTTTTGGGGAGTAGGAAGCCAGCCCAGTCCAGCCCAGGCCACTCGTGCGTGTAACTGGCCCAGCCTCTCTGTGCTCACTCTCCACTCTCCAGGTCTCATTCTTCTGCAAGTCCTGGCCAGACACCCCTAGCCTCATACATGTCATGAGAAATGAAATGGACGGGCAGAGCCCCCCCACCCACACCTCCTCTAGGCAGGCGCCAGGACGAGAGAGGAGAGGAGAGAGAGAGACATGGAGAGAGATAGAGACATGGGGGGGGGGTCTTGTGACCCTGGCCACCTGGTCTCAGCTGACCAAAAAACCAACAGCACCCCAGCAACGACCCCCAAAAACTTTCCGCAAACCCCAGGGCCCTGCCCTGTCTCAGCCACGGGGGTGGGGGCTGCAGTCTTCCCGCTGTGGGAGCACTTTGGGAATACTGCGGTCCCCACCACATAGATGGGAGGGACCCCGACACCTGGGCCACCCGTTTCCATGGGGGGATCCCCCTTGATTCCCGGGTCCGAGGAGAAACCAGAGTCTGCAGGCCAGAGACAGACGGGGTCAGGGGCGGAGAGTGGGGAACGAACCCCGCAACTGGGCAGGTGGGTGCAGGAGGCGAGGCAACACGCACACTCGAGGCTTTGAGGCCCCCACCGGGGTCCGGGGCAGGGGCTGACGAGATCGCGGGGTGGGTGGGAGGCCCCGAGGGGGCCAGGGAAACTTTCTTCGGCCGAGTTTCGCCGCGCCCCCACCCCCGGCCCGGCCAGGTGGCACCCCAGACAGCGGCGCCCCGTCCGGCAGAGCCGCAGCAGGTGGCAGCCGCCCGGGCCCCCGGCAACCCGCGCCCGGCCCCGGCTCACCGGCGTCAGCGTGGCTCCGACGCCATCCCCGGGGCCCGCGGGACGCAGCCCAGGCCCCGAGCGAGGGAACCCCGCGACGCGCGGCGGAGACCCCGGGACCGAGAGCGGCGCGACCAGAGCCCGGCTGGCAGGTGCGGGGAGGAAGCCGCGGCCGGCGGCTCGCTCAGGCCACGCCCACCCGCGATGGTCCCGCCCCTAGCCGCGCCCACCACACTGTAGTCCCGCCCCGTGGCCCGCCCTAGCCCCGCCCACACCGGTCGGCGTGTCCGTAGCCCCGCCCACGCTTCCCCGCCCCCTTCCGGCCGGCCGCGTCGCTCTTCCGCCAGGCCCACCCCGGCCGCCGCGCCGCCTCAGCTCCTCGAGGCGCTCGCCCGCCCCGCCGCCCCCTCTCCGCTCCGAGCGCTCGCCGCGGCCCCTGGGGCGCCGCCGCGGCTCCTCCCTTCCTCCCGCGAGCGCCAACGGGCGCCGCGAGCGAGCGGCCCGACGGCACCCCGTTGCCGCCGAAGCCAGCCCCGTGGACCCCGCCGGCGGCCTCCGTACCTGCTGGGCTCCACCCGCGGCCATCTTGGAAGTGGGCAGCGCGGGCGGGCGGGGCGGGGCGCGCGGGCGGCGGAGCGCCAGGCCTGGGCAGCCGAGCGGCCGAGCGCATCGATGGCAGCCGAGGTCCCGGCCCGGCAGGGGAGGCGCCTCGCCTGCGCTCCAGTGGGGAGACAGCTGCACGGTGGTGCCGGTGGGCATCGTTTCGCGCCCCCGTGCCAGGACCAGCCGTGGGACTCACGTCCGCACAACTCGCTGGTGAAGGGCCGCCTGCCACCCAAGGCCCTATGAGAAAGCTGCTTCTTGGGGCTGCAGAGACCTCAGGGGTTTCTTTTTTTTTTGGGGGGGGGGTCACCCCCGGCGGCGCTCGGGGGTTCCTTCTGGCTTTGCACTCAGAAATCGCTCCTGGCAGACTCAAGGGGGGAACCCTATGGTGTTGTGTAATTTTTGTGATGTTGTCTTTGCCTGTCGTCCCACCTGGATCTTCCAGGTGAGGGCGATTAAGGAAGGAAATAAAGAGCTTGTGGCTGGTCGGAGGGTTGATTGAACTGTCGTCAGACTGTCAACAAACTTTCTTGGCCAAACCTTTGGTCCCCTAACTTCGTTGTCGGAAGTGAATTATTTGTTCCGGATTTGTTGCCGGGGTCTCCTCCAGGAGGAGGACAGAAGAATGAGGTTTAATCTTTCTCTCTGGGAGTTACTTTTGGACTCGCAGACCACCAGCAAGGACTCCCCCCACACTATGGGATGCTATAATTATGGGATTCGAACCACCTCCTGCATGCAAGGCGAACACCCTCCCTACCTCCGTGCTATCTCTCCAGCCCCTAATTTGGCACTAGTGCCCCCCAGATCCCTCCTTCAGGAGTGAACCCAGAGTACTGTATGGTACGACCCCCAAACAAAACAAAACAAAATGCTGTTGGTTGGAGATGTGTGGTGCAGCACCCCCTCACCCCCAGTGCAGTCTGTCTTGAATGTATTCCCAGTTCACTGTTGGCCACGTTGAACTCTTGGGAAGAGCCTGGGACAGAAGAGGTTCGGAAGGCGGCAGGACGGCCTTCAGTTGGGCTCAAGTTCCTGTGCGCTGGGGCCGGAAGAGATAGCATGGAGGTGGGCGTTTGCCTTGCATGCAGACGGACGGTGGTTCGGCATCTCACGAAGGGTAGTCAGGAGGAACCCTTGAGCGAAACACAAAAGTTCCCGTGTTCCCGCCCAGCCCCCAAGCAGGCAGAGTATTCTGGGCTCTGAAAACGCCGCACAACTGGCCACCCCTAACCAGGATTGGATCTGTTCCATGGGTGTCGTGGACACTGGTAAACATCCGGCCTCATCCCTTCCCTGCTTGTGGGGGGCCCTTGGTGTCTGTGGTTCAGAGTATGGAACCAGCTGAGCCAAGGACACACCCTCTGGCCTCCTGCCCCCCCCACCTCAAGCAGCTTTGGAGCAGCCCCCCAACCCCAGACCACCCTCCTGCCCTCAAGGCCCACATGCATTCCTTAGGGGAACAGTTCCTAGAGCCCAAGCCAGGAGTGAGTTGCATGATGGTAGGTAGGGGTGGGGGCCCTGAACCCCCTGAAACTGGCATCAGGCCGGTTTTCTCCATCCAGAACTACATGTGCCCCCTCCCGTAGCCCCCTGAACTCCTTAGTGCTGGACCCCAAAAGCCACTGCAGGCCTCTTAGCCTCCCTGGGTTTCAAGTTGGAACCCGTCACCCACAGCCCCAGGTAGGGTGTTTCATTCTAGACTTCTTGGCACCCTGGTCGAGCTACCTGCTTTGGAGCACTCTGGTCTGGGAGAGCCCCCACCCAACCTTCTCCCCTCTTCCTGCTGCTTCCACCGGGGACCCTCATTTTGGTCTCTTAGAGGGGGAGGAGGATGGAGAGATGGTGAGCCCCAGTGGGAATCGTAATCGGGCTGGAAACTGGCTGCTGTGTTTGCTGTGCGACTGTGTGAGTTACCCTTTCTCTGCACAGGGATTCCCCTGTGGGAAACAGGGAAAGAGAGAACAGGCGTTGGCCTCTCCACCTACAATCCCCACCATACCCTAGGAGACCCATGGCCCTAGATAAGCACACCTTAGACACCAGGTTCCAAGAGTCCAGTGGGCACAAAATGAGGGGAAACATTGAAGGGCTCAGAGCTACAGGACAGTGGGGGAGACACGTGCTTTGCAACAGCTGGCCTAGGGTGGCTCCCTGGCATCACATCGGATCCCCAAGTTCCAGAGGAATGATCTCTGAGCTCCTCTGTATGTGACCCCAAAGTCAGAAAGAAGGAGGTGGAGCCTTGAATGGCAGCTCCTATACACTGGGGGTACAGCTTACCCTAACACACAGGGACCCATCCGTCCAGCTGCTGCCAGTTGCACGACATGGGATGGGGAGTAGAAGCGGTATGCTGGCTGCACCCAGTCCTCTGGGGGAGCAGGGCCAGGACCGATGCACCCCAAGTGCTGGGCTCTGGGCCTCTTTCCTGCCCTCACAAGGGTCCCCCTGCTGACTCCCTTCTGATCAGGCTGTTACCATGTCCTTGGGATTCAGGGGCCATCAGAGCTGCCCATCAAGGCAAGGCTGGTGAGAGATGGTCTTTGCCCAGTGCAGGGAAAATGGAAAGCCCTTCTGGTCCAGTGCAGGGTCACTCAGGCATAGCTTCAGGCAGCAGGGCAGGGCCCAGAGCTCTGCTGCCAGGCCTCAAAAGTGCAGGAAATTCACCCAAAAATATGGCCGCAGGGGGGGGGCCTCTTTTCATTTATTGTTTTGTTCTGTTGGAGGGCGACTGGTTACACCTGGCAAAGGACAAGGCCCTGTAGTGCTTCAGGGGTTTGCCCAGGCATATTATTTTCCTGCCTCAATGACATTTTGGGGGAGGATCCACATCTGGCAGTGTTCAGGAATTACTCCTGGCAGAGCACGGAGGATCATATGGGTTGTGGGTGATTAAACCTGGGTCAACTGTGTGCCAGGCAAGTGCCCACCCCACTGTGGTTTGGCTCTAGCCCTGGTTTTTTTTTTTTTTTTTTGGTCTTTTTGGATCACATCCGGCAGTGCTCAGGGGTTACTCCTGACTCCATGCTCAGAAATTGCTCCTGGCAGGCACGGGGGACCATATGGGGCACCGGGATTCGAACCGATGACCTTTTGCATGAAAGGCAAATGCCTTACCTCCATGCTATCTCCCGGGCCCCTCTAGCCCTGTTTTTTAATGTTCACACCATTGCTTACTGCCATTGAGTTCTCAGTAGGAACATTTTGACTCCAAACCCACAGAGAGAGGCTCCAGACCCCAGGAAGACTGAACAAAGGGCCCACCCAGGGGGTACTTCCACCTTCCTGGAGGGCTCAAGCCCAGGGTTTTTGGAAGGGCATGGAGGGGGTTCTGGTATTAGGCATGTAGGAAGCTTCTAGAGTCTACCCCACCCCATGCCAGTGGGGAAGGGCATTCAAACTGGCCTCCCGGGTAGTACCCGTGAGGGCATCAGAACATGGGCCTGCCAGGGACAACACTCACAGCTCTCTACCTCTGGCAATTGTCGGCATGGCAGAGCTGGGGCTCAGGGCAACCCCCAACAAGCCAGGTCCCTTGGCAAGGGAGACTAGCCCATGATGCTGCCCCCTCCCAGCGCACTGGAATTTGCTGGCTTTGTTCTTCCAGCTCAAGGCCCTTGGGGTTCGGGGGACAGCCCTCCCAGCCTAATCCGCTTTCTCAGGTCTGGGCGATCTGAGCCGGCCTCTGCAGGGCTAGTGGTCATTTCCGGAGCATGAACCGCTGTCTAGTGGGCGCACTGCCAGCTGTCTCTGGCATCATGGTGAGCACTGTCCCCCAGCCTGGTTGTGTCATGAGGAGTTGCCATGCCCAAAGGCAACAATTTGGGATCGGCTGTCAGATGTGCCTTCCTCCACAGGCACAAATGTGCAGGGAGCTTTACCCCAGGCCTAGACCACCCCCAGGGCACGGGTAGATTGCTAGGCAGGCAGTGAATGGCATGGCCCTGCAGAGCACAATCAGAGTCACTCCGGAGAAGGGCCACCTCATGGGGCACAAGGCCACCTGACTTCACTTAACATGGATATGTTTGGCGGCCACAACTAGTGGCCCAGCTTCAACGAGGTTCTGTGGCGTTCAAGGCAGGCTTCCCCACTGTACTATGGCTCCTGCTCAACAAGCATTTTGTGTGGGGGCCACACTTGGAGATGCTCAAGCCTCTGTGCTCCACATCACTCCTGGATGATCTTGGGGAACTCTATGTGGTGTCAGGGAGTGAACCCAACACCCTAGGACTCTCACACTCATCCAAGGAGACAAGTCAACAGTCAGCACATGGTCCCTGGGGCTCAGTGCCACATCCCCAGATGTCTATCCAAGTGGCAGGGTGGACCCTCGATCCTCACTGAGACAGTGGACAGGCTCCCTACGCACTGGGCTGACTCCAGTAACGGAGGAAGTTCCTAAAAATGCACAGGAGGGCCAGAGCGATAGCACAGCAGTAGGGCATTTGCCTTGCAAGCGGTCAAGCCCAGACAGACTCGGGTTCAATCCCCAGCCGGCATCCCATATGGTCCCTGAGCCTGCCAGGAGCGATTTCTGGGTACAAAGCCAGAGTTAACCTGAGCACTGCTGGGTGTGACCCAAAAACCAAAAAAAAGGGGTCAGACGTGTTTAAGGCAAACACCCTATCCTCTGTGCTATTGCACTGGTCATTGCTCGGGAGATTTTTATTTATTTTGGTTTTTTGGGCCACACCCAGTGACGCACAGGGTAATCCTGGCTCTGCATTCAGAAATTGCTCCTGGCTTGGGGAACAATATAGGATGCCAGGTATCAAAGCCAGGTTCGTTCTGGGTCAGCCACAAGCAAGGCAAAAAATGCCTTACCACTGCACCATCGCTCCGGCCCCATATATTTTCTTTGTATATTGTTGTTTTTGTTTTTGGGCCACACCCGGTGACACTCAGGGGATAGAACCATGCATGGCTTGTCCTAGCTTAGTGCATGCAAGGCAGATGCACTACCGCTTGTGTCACTGCTCCAGCCCCTTGGGAGAATGTTTTACTCATTTAAATAGGCCGGGGGCTGGAGAGATAGCATGGAAATAGGTTGTTTGCTTTGCATTCGGGACAATGGTTCAAATGCCGGCATCCCATAAGGTCCCCTGAACCTGCCTGGGGCGACTTCTGAGCATAGAGACAGGAGTAAATTCTAAGCACTGGCGTGTGTGACCCAAAAAACAAAAACCAAAAAAAGAAAAAAAAATTTTAAGCAGGCCATAAAAAGAACATGGTCAGGCCTGGGTGATAGTAGCACAGCAGGGAGGGTGTTAGTCTTGTACGTAGCCCCACCAGAAGTGATCCCTGACTGCAGAGCCAGTGAGTTTTTGAGCACCACTGGATGTGACCCCAAAACAAAAAATAAAATAGGAAGAACACAGCCAAATCACTCATTAAGGAAAAGATGAAGAAAGCACTAGAAACTCCTTCACATCATAGCCCACCTCCCTCCCCACACCCAGATCGGAGGTCAGGGCAGACCTGATGGCACCGAACTGGCTTTGGTGCCATGACCCAAACCTGGACCAGAGCCAGACTAAGTGAGGCGAGCTCTGGACCCCTACAAATAGATCTGGTGCTTCTGAGAGGATGCCAGCAGACGGGCACATGTGGGACCTGTGGTGTCGTGTCTAGTCACACAAAGGGCCAGAATGACCCTTGCCTGGTGACAGACAGCAGCACCCACCTTTGAACAGAGGTTTAGAAATAGAAGTTGGGTTTCTATTTCCCAGTCCCAGAGAACTCAGTGACACAGAACAGGCAGGTCTTCTCAGGCCAGACTAGGAGATGGGTGGGAAGGTACCTGACAGCTGTGGAAACTGGAGATTCCTTGAAAAAGCAGCAGTGGTGGGGGGAAGGGTGGGGGCAAGAGCTGGAGCGCAGATTTGCATGCAAGAGCCCCAGGTTCATCCCAACACTGTCCTGTGGCACTGCTGGACAACCTCTGGGTGCTGGGTTTACAGTGGCCCCCAAACCCAAAGAAAATACTGGAAATCCCCTGAGCTGGGAACCACTTCCAGGAACTGAGCTGTGGGACTGAACCCTGCAATGGACATGGTGATCTGCACCCCACATCCCACCTATCAGTCTCAGAGCACAGAACCTGACTCCAAAGCCCAGCGACAGGTGAAGGTGGGAGGAAGCCTATGGAGTACTATGCTGCTACGACAAAGGAAAAGCCTTAGGGAGGACATGGATGCAACAAGACAAGCGGGGAAGTCACACACAACAAAAGCACGTGAAAAGATGGATTCACACTCCTGACAACAGGACGAGCAAGGGGTGCAGCCGAGGGTCTTTCTGGGAAGGGGCAGTAGCAAACCCAAAGGCAGGAGCCAGGTACCTAGAAGAATACAGGAAGCTCCGTGATTCCCAGCCACAGAAGCACAATGGAATCAGTAATGATGGTTACAGACGAAGCATGTTGGGCTGGAGAGATGGCACAGTTTTAGGGTGTTTGCCTTTCATGCAGAAGGACAGTGGTTCAAATCCCAGCATACCATATGGTCCCCTGACCCTGCCAGGAATGATTTCTTAGTGCAGAGTCAGGATTAACTCCTGAGTGCCGCTGGGTGTGACCCCCTCCCCCAAAAAAACAAAAACAGAAGAAGCATGTCAACCACCCAGCAACAGCAGTGCAGATTCTGGACAGGCCAGGGAGGTGGCAGGCGCCCATTCTCCTGAAGAGCAGTACTTACTGCCTCCGTGAGAGGTGGCTGGAGCCCATGTTAGAATAAAGACAACCGACTGTTTTTAACTTTTTTATTTGGTGTTAAATCCACAAGAAAACAAAATAATCAGTTACTCTGGTGTACGTGAAGTCGGAACAATACAACCACGGGCAGGCAAGTCTCCAGGAAAACTCGCCCTTCAGCGCGACACCTCGCAGCGCGCCTCATACCACAGTGCGGCTCAGCATTTGGCCAACTTTTTAAAAGTATGTTCTTTTTTCTTTGTGATCATTCACAAAACAAAATAAAACAAAAAATAGTAATAAAACAAAACAACCCCACACTTTCAACTCTGATGCTGAAAGCTGCTGGGCGTTAGCCACATAACGAGGAAAACAAATAAATAGCTGATCTGTCACTCCTCGGCCATTTCTGACCCCCTCGTCTGTAGGGCCCCCCCACAAGAGCAGGCATCCCATGGGAACTGAGCTCACGGCACTGTCCGGTGTTTTTGGTCTTGGCTTCGACAGTAACGATTTCTAGGATGACTGTCACCATGGTGACTAGAGGGATTGACAACTTCCAATTTTTTTTTTGCCTTAGCTGTTAAATTATATTTCAGTGCAGATGCTGATCAAATTTTTAGGAAGCTCCAGAAGAAAATACATCAAATCTTATAAGTCTAAATAAATAACAGCAACATAAAATGTCACTCGGGCACATACACGCAAGCAAGCGCGCACACGCGCACACGCGCGCACACGCACGCGCGCACACACACACACACACACACACACACACAAACCCACTTGGAAGTGTCAAAGGAAGAATTGCAGAAATGCCAAGCATGGGAGGGCCTGTGGACTGGGATGAGCCCCAGGGAAAGTCTGTGGACCAGGATCAGACAGGCCAGGCCAGAGTCATTCATGCCCTATGCACAAACCAATCATCGAGTTCTCGCATCAGCTCTAAGTGCATATTTCCTGCCTGCCCACGGAGGTCTGTGCAGACCTCCTCAAGGCCCTGCTGTCCCAGGCAAACGACACTGACCTCACTCTGTGGTGCTGCTTAAACAGTGAGTGAGAGGGAAAGGCAATGCAAAATGCATAGGCTCTGCAAACAAACAGCTGCCCCTGCTGCACCCTATGTCTGCCCCGAAGGTGGAGGATCAATGCGACAGAGTGCTATGGTGGAAGGGACGAGGTGGAGGATCAGTGCAGACAGAGTGCTATGGTGGAAGGGACCTGAAGGACAGTCCACAGAATGATCACATGGGCAGGGACAAAGGTTGCTCTGCCACCCCCACCCCAAATGTGTACACACATGCACGCGCACACACACACTCCCCAAACATGCTTACAGACACGAGGGGCACACACACACCCCAAACATGCCAGGGGCACACACACACACACACACCCCCAAACATGCCAGGGGCACACACACACACACACACACCCAAACATGCTCACAGACACCAGGGGCCCTCAGCTCTAGTCCTTGAAGACACACACACACACACACACACACACACACCCAAACATGCTCACAGACACCAGGGGCCCTAAGCTCTAGTCCTTGAAGCCAGAGTGACTCCCTACAGCAGCCATGGTTTCTGCTGCACCGCTCCTAGCGTCAGACCCAAGGACCCCAGTTCACTGTCGAGCACTGGAGTCCAGAACCTGCCACTCAGGACCACCCGAGCTTGTCAGACTCCCCACAAATCAACCAGGAAAGTGTTCGGCATGACTCAAGCTGTGATGGGCCAGCACATGGGGTCCAGTCGACCCCAGAGTGCTATTGTCCTACAACCCAAATCCTTGGCATCTTCGGTTAGTCAGGAAGTCACCAAGCCCACCTCTCCCGTGTTGCATGGAGGCGGCTGCAAGAGAAACTCAAACTCAAAGGCTTCTGCAGGTCCGAGTGCCCTCCCGCAGACCAGGGGCTAGACGAAGGGCGTGGCCAGGGTGTGACTGAGAAACCCACATTTCCCTCCTGCCTTGGGAAGGCCTCGATCTGTTGCAGGCCTGTGCTTCCATCCCGGTTTCCCAAGAACAAAGCTCGCAACTCTTGCAGCAGGGCAGAGCAGGGCACAGCGGCTGCGGCTAGACTGAGGGCAGATGCGGGACAAGCACATGCACACCCATTCTGGATCGGACCGAATCGGACTGGATTGGATCAGATCAGACACCACAGTCTAGTCTACTTCAGAGCCGGGGTCGAATGGTGGGTGGGAGAAAGAATCTCCAACACGAGAGCAGTCCTTGACACGAGCGAAAGGAAGCAAGGAGAGAGAAAGAGAGAGCGAGCAAGCGAGCGAGCATCACGGGTGGCAATCGGTGAATGAAGAGGAAGCGAAAAGTCTCAGGTGGGCCGGCTCCCAGAGTGGCACTCAGCGGGCCTAGAGATGAGTCCGAGAGAAGAGCTGGCCACGGGGGCCGTCCCATTGGGCCCCGCCATCTGAGGTCACATCTTCCGAGCTGGAGCTGGCACTCGAGCACTGCCTTCTACCAAAGCCATTGGTGGTGGCTCCAGGACTTGTGTCTCGGGCGCACCTGGCTTCAGAGACAGAAGACACCTATAGCGGAAGGAACAATGTTCAACAGATAAAAAAAGAGGCCACAGCCTGGTGACCCCTTCCACAGCAAGCTGAGCTCCCTGCAGATGCCCAGTTTCCCACACCTCTTCTCCCGGACCCAACTTCCTGCTGGGTCCTCAGCCTGCGGCTGGGCAAAAGTAGAGTCGAAGGTCTGAGACCTCTAGCCACCTGGCACCTTCCATAGAGGAATTCATACAGCTGCCATGGGGTCAGGCCAATGATGCAGACAGCCCAGCACCCACATCCTCTAGGATCCCCTCCTGTTGTTTTTCCTTGTGTCGGGGGAAGGAAGCATTTGATTGGACCACACCTGGAAGTGCTCACAGGCTACCCCTGGCTCTGAACATAGACATCACTCCTAGCAATGCTCAGTGGACACTACTGTGCTGGGGATGGAACCTGGGTGAGCCACTTGCACGGCAAGTAACTATCTCAGCCCCTTCTATCTCTTGGCCCTAGGTGATGCTTGTGTTTTGGGGTTTCAGGAGCATCTGAAACTTTCAGGAGAAAGTCTCCCCAGTAATAAGCTCCTCCTCCCCAACAAGAATCACAGCCTCCTGATCAGTGCTGGGGGCAAGCAGTAGTCTCCCCAAAGGCACCCATTCCTCATCCTAGTCACCAGAGCCCAACCTTGCAAGGACTATCAAAGGCCCCACACACAACTGTGGAATCTATGGAACAGCAAACAACACCAGGTAGAGTAACAAGCCTCCCCCCAGTTAGAGGAAGTAGCAAAGATCCCCATTACTGGAACTAGGGAAACACCCAGGTTATAGAGCTAGCAAAGCCCGAGAATTACAGAACTACTCAAGACAGTTGTATCAAGTCCCCCAAAAGATATAAGTAGCAAAAGTATGCCCCATTACAGAACTAGCGGAGCACCCCTCTGTAAGGAGTAGCTCCATTAAATAATTAGTTCAGCCCCTATTAAGTAGCAAAGCCCCCCATTACAGTAGCTAGTTGAGCCCTCTTATATTATCATAGTCCCTACCTATTACAGTAATTAGCTGAGCACCCCATAATAGTAAGTAGCGAGGCCCCTGACTGTTACAGTAACTAGCCGACACTACACTATAGTAAGGAAGGAGCCAGCCATTATAGCAACTAGCTGAACTCCACTGTAAGAGCCCCTGTGTTACAATAACCAGTCCCCCTTATAGTAAGGAGTAACCCATTACAGTAACGAGCAGAGCCTCCAATATATTAAGGAACCCCCCACTACAGTAAGGAGCCTTCCCTGTCACAGTAACTCGCTAAATCTGGCAGTGGGCACCCGCAGAGACAGTACTGTTGTGCCTAATTGTTTAGCTCAGACTGAAACGAGTTGCCCCTAGGCACTGGTAAAGCCCAGACCTACTAGGTGGCATTGGCATTTAGTGCCAGGGGCAGTCTTGCCCAGGCCGAGGAGAGGAGCGGAAGATGGCGGGAAAACATGTAGCTCAGAGGGGAGCAGAGCCCTGGCTCAAGTGGCAGCGAGGGGACAAGGATAGACCCCTGTCAGGTCACCCCAGGGATGAATCATCAGGGTCATGCTGTGTAGACAGTACAGGGGTTGGGCGGTAGCCCAAGGGACAGAGACAGATCTTGGGTGTTGTAGGCAGACAGATTGGGTGGAGAGGGGCACGATATCTGTCCAGGCAGATGATCCACACAGAGCAGCAGAGAGGCTTCCTTGGGTCGCCCTCCTGCAGTCTCAAGGAGTCAAGTGTATGCTCAGAAGTGGGGGACAGAGGAGCTCTGATACCAGGGCTGAGCCAGCCATGCTGGGAGTGGGGCAAGCACAGGGCTGTCTGAGGAAGGAAGGAGCATTGATACGTGGGCCCTGCCTGCAGGAGAAGTCGCCCTAAGCCAGGGTGAGAGGAGCAAGCAACAGGAAGCCCCACGTCAGCTGCAGTGACAAGGTGGAGGTGGCCTTGTCGGCTTTTGCAGGGAGGAGCAGAACAGTCCACTTACCCTATTAAAATCTAATAGACGCTCTTCATTACAGGGCATTTCTTTAGCATCTGGAAATTCTTCTATACCATTCTCTCCCTTGGCATTTGTATAACATTCTTAATCATTTTGAATGGAGAAGGGAAAAGAGGGAAAGGGGAGAGTCCGTTAAGACACGGTCATGAAGCACACGCTCGTTTCTTTCTCACTGAAAAACCAGATGAGTTAGGGAGAAGGCCGTGGGGCTTGGCTGGCCGGGGTGGGTGGATAGGGACAGCTCCCAGCCTGCCCTTGGCTGGCTTCCACGCTGCCCAGAGATGGCCCTGTAAAGGCCTGGCTGGACATTCCCGGCTGGGCCAACTTTGCAGAAGGGGCCGGGGGCAGCTATGATTAGAGGGGGCCATGTAAACACAGAGGAGACCCATGTGCTCCCAGTGAGGCCCACACTAAATGTGGTGCCCACCCTTCACAGTTCACGCACAGTGGGCTCAGAAGCAAGCCAGTAAGGAAGAGAGTAAGGCTGGTGCACTGCAGGTGTCAGTGGGCAGGAGAGAAGCTGGGGGTCCCGGGGAGGCTGACAGAGTAGGTTTGGGGCCACTGTCCTCACTGGAGGACACAGAGGAGCATGAATGAGGGTGGCCCCCTGCTCACCACTACAAGTCCTATAAAATGAGGAAAGGTTAATTCTAATTCCTCCTGGCCAAGATACTCCTACTGCCTGCCAGCAGCCCAGTGGTCTGTGTCCCAATCTTGGCCACCATGCTGCCTGTTCCCGACAGCCAACTGGTGGGACCCTACTCAGAGCTTGCCCTAAGCTGTGGACTCCTCAAGTGAGCTGATGACAGGCCATGCTCTGAGCTGCACACAATTCAGTTCAATCCTGGGCACCCTTTTCATTAGAGGGCAGGGGATGGTCTCCCCCTCATCAGGACAGCACTTGGGCTATTTGGCTGAGAGCAGCAATCCCTTTGGGTACACTGCTGGGTGTTCTGAGGTTTTGTTGTTTGGTTTTTGTGCCACACCCATCATCGCTCAGGGATTACTATTAGTTCTGTGCTCAGTAATCACTCCTGGCAGTGCTAAGGGGATCATATGAATGCCAGAGATTGAAGCTGGGTGGGCCATGTGCAAAGAAAATGCCCTTCCCCTGTACTATCTCTCTGGCCTCTGGATTTATTTTGTTATTGACTTTGGTTTTGGGGCCACACCCAACGGTGCTCAGGGCTTACTCTTGGCTCTGTGCTCAGGGGTCTCTCCTGGCAGTGCTCTCAAGAGACCAAATGGGGCACTTGAGATCAAACCCAAGTAAGCCACATGCAAGGTCAATACCCCACCCTGGTCCTTGACTCCCAAACAAGCCCTCACTGCCCTCATGCCCATCTCTCTGGCTGCCACTGTCCAAAGCGGGGAACTGGGGAATGTCCAAGAAAGCTACAACTTCCTTATCTGCTCAAATACAGCTAGAACCACCAGACCTGGCTAGGCATTTTCTCTCATGGCCCTACGTCATGAATATCAAAAACCCACCTCCAGTCCCTGCTCCAGGGTCTGTGCACAGCCTGTTCATACCTGCCTGTCCCTGCCTCAGGCTGTGAGCATCCATTCAGGTGCTCCAGAGCTACACGGAGGCCTAGAGACTGACTGGTGCCAGAGATCCGAGATATCCCTCACATTCACTGTACTCTCAGCCCACTGTCCGCACCTCCGCATAAATCCACACACAGCTGGCCAGTGTCACAGATGTTCTGAGCTTTCTGTGAGCTACGGCCACAGCACAGCTACCAAGGCTCTCTCTAAGTGGCCCTCCCCTGCACCCTATCTGCAGTTGTCGCATGACTCGTGCTTTGCTTCTCCCGGGGTCCTTCTCAGGTCCACCTGTCCAGAAAGGCAGAGGAACCAGAAGCCGGCTGTGTAAGGAGTCTCTGTTCTAGGGGGTCCAGAGTGCACCTGACTATGGTCCACATTCTCCTGCTCAGCCCTGGGCACGAAAACTCCTTCTTGAACTCCACCGTTACCTGGACATGACCCAAGGGGACTGCACCTGGGGCTGGGGGACTCTCACTCAACAAGGGGACCATGGTTGCAGCCATCACCAAGATGAACTGTACTATAAACCAAGCTCTCCACAGGACTAGCAACCACGGCTAGAAAGAAACAGGGCTTGCAGGAGCCATTTCTGGGCTTACCGGGCAGAGGTGAGAGTGCAGGGTGGTAGGCACTAGAGCTGTCCCATACCTGTCAGGGGCCAGCTGGACATCAGAGGACCTCCACCCTGGGGCCTGCACACTCCACTGGGGCTCAACAGGACAGAACGTCCCACAATACCAAGCTAAGAGAGGCCACCATCACTAGCCAACCTCTTGAGCTACTCTATTTGGGTTATTTTGGGGCCACGTCAGGCAGTGTTCAAAGCTCACCCCTGGCTGTGCTCAGGACCCACTTCTGACTGTTCTCAGGACTTACACCTGGCTCTGCACTCCGGACTCACTCCAGAGATCAAACTGGGGTCAGACACTTGTGAGGCAGGCGCCCTGCCCTGCCTGCTGTACTATTGTTTTGGCCTCAAATTAATCTATCTGGGAGCCTCCTGAGATTGATCCTTCATGACCTACATTTCAAACTGAGATCAAACAGTTACTGGATGCTGAAATCATCTGCCCCAAATCTGTGCCTGCCAGTCTCTATTCTGTCTCATCTTCTTCAGCCAGAGCTGAAGCACACACCAGCCTGACCGCCCATGTGAACTCCTTTCAGGGACCCCTCTGGAGCTCCCAACCCTCCCCTGCCTACCTTTCCAGACTCGGCTCACTTCCAGTAGTCCCTTTCTTGCACAGAGCCTGCCCTGAAGGACTGTGCATACATTTGGTCCTCCCTAGGGCTGGAGGTTGCACGGGATGGCACTGCAGACAGAGCTACTAGCTTCTCCCCACCCAAATATGGGCTTGGGTGGATGCAAAGCACTTAACCACCAGCCATTGGGGCCCCAGGTGGCAGACACTCCACAGAACCTCTCAGACCAACACATGGTGGACAGTGGCTAGGAAACGGGTGGTAGCCTAAGCGAGATGCAGCCTCCTTACCTTCGCATTCCGATGTGGGGTACAGTGGTGAGTACAAGGCCTTTTCCCACCAGGTCTGCTTCTCTTGGCTTCGACTGCTTCCTCGAACCTCAGGGCTCAACACAGGAAACTGCACAGACAGAGCAACACAGGAACAGTTACACATACAGGAGAAGACAACAGTCAGGTTTCTGTTACTGGCCCCAGACACCAAACAGCCTCTCCTAACGGGCTTTCTGCTGCGCTAGATAGGCGAGTGGGAAATGCAGCCACATGCTAAGACCTTGCAGACGTTTCCCTGGAGAAGCGCTAGAAACAGACTCCCGAGAGCACGGAGAGGTGAGCCCCGTTCCAGTCCAGGTTACATTGTTCATTGCCCCTTCCTGAGGTGACAGGCCTGGAAGCTCACCCAGTCTGGCCCCTTTCTTTCTTAGGCCCTGCTGGACACTCAGCCATCTCCTGATCATAAACTGTGGGGTCAGAGCCAGCTGTTGTCTGTGGCCAAGGTGAGTGCCTGCATGAGATGCAGCAGACTTATGGGCAGCAGGGTCCCCAAGGGCCGCTAGGGATCTCCATGCAACCTCTTAGCACCTGGACAGGCCTCCTATCCTCCCATTGTGTAGGGCAGGGGTCCTCAAACTTTTTAAACAGGGGCCCAGTTCACTGTCCCTCAGACCATTGGAGGGCCAGACTATAGTACAAATAAAAATTACGAACAAATTCCTATGCACACTGCATACATCTTATTTTGATGTGAAGAAACAAAATGGGAACAAATATAATATGTGGCCCGCAGGTCGTAGTTTGAGGACCACTGGTGTAGGGAATCCCTCACAGTCACAGTCCTTCTGGAGGCAGGGAAATGGGGCATGGGCAGAAACTGGCTGCATGTGGTGAACTGCTGTACTCCAGCCCTAGCACCAGATGTGGACAAAAAGCCAGCCCTGGGCTATTCCAGGAACCAATACCCATCACTACGAAGATCTGTCCATCTCTTATTTTACACTGCAGGGGTCTTCAAACTTTTTAAACAGGGGGCCAGTTCACTGTCCCTCAGATCACTGGAGGCCAGACTATAGCAAAAACAAAAACTACGAACAAATTCCTATGCACACTGCATATATCTTATTTTGAAATGAAGAAACAAAATGGGAACAAATATAGTATGTGGCCCACAGGCCGTAGTTTGAGGACCACTGTTACAGTCTGGGGTGTGTATGGGGCTGGGAAGGGGGTATTAACCCTTAAGAGCAGTGGTCGGCAAACTGCAGCTCGAAAGCCACTGCGGCTCTTTCCACTTTTTAATTCGGCTCTTCTGTGTGCTGGGCGGCCGCTCCAGGAGTCAGGACTCTGCTCCTGGTCTTTGTCAGTGCACGTCCTGTGTGGCTCTCAAAATAAATTTCAATCGTGGTTTTGGTGAGATTTGGCTCAGTTGAAAAAAAAAAAGGTTGCCCACCACTGCTTACGAGGAAAGGAGCTATGTCAATTTTCCTTCACTAGTTATCAAGAGTTCATTCTGAATTGGAAATGCTGCATCTCCTCTTCAAGGGTGGTCCACTGACAGTCCCAGTCCCCCCTGTAGATTACTTGCACAGGACATGAATGGATTCTGAGCCTGAAATGACAGCTCCATGGGTTGACACAGGTGCCTGGCATGCATGGGGTGCAGGTTTCATCCAAGTACCACCTAACCCCCTGAGCACCAAGTCAGGAACAGCCCCGAGCACTGTTAGGTATGACCTTAAAGTCACTTAAGTAAACTGAACAACTGAACATCTTCAACAAAACCAGTCCTGTCTGCAGTACAGAGGGTAGTGGAGTGCAGCAGAGACAGGGTTGGCAACGCGGCCTCCCCTCCCTACCCAAGCCTGCCTCACCAGGACACAGGGCCAGACACGGCAGAGAGCCAGGGGGTCACACTTGTCAAATTCAGCAATGCCCAGGAGACATATGGGCATCTGAAAGGAAAGGCCCCGGGTTGTGGAGGAGGGTCAGGGTCCTCCTGCTTCTCTTGGATGTCCCCAGATCAAGGCAACGTAAGCCAAGTTATGGGGCAAGAGAGTAAGAATTCCTGGGGTTGAGCTGTAGAGGTGGGGCTAGGTGCGAACAAACAGGCAGGAGCAGTGGTGTACAGACATCCCTTCCAGATCTGGGCACTGGGAGGCAAACACTGGACTCACAGGAAACACTGTGCTCAACAGAAGCTTCTGCCGCCCCTTAAACCCCTTACCACCTGGCTGATGAGACTGCCCTTCAGCTATGCCCTTTCCGACCACCTGTGGAATGTCTCCAGACCCTATAACATGGATCCCTCTGGCAACCACTTCTCTGCCCTGACCTATTCAGACCCAGCAGGGAGCTGACAAGCAGGTGCTGCTCTGGGACAACCCCCAGAATGCAAAGAGAACCAGGTGCCAGGCACTCAACACCAGGCCCTCTTGGGAGTGGATGGATGGAGGATCAGTGACCACTGAGGGGCACGGACATCTTGGAAAAAGTGGAGACCCCAGCATCAGGCCTGGGAAAGCCACCTCCCAGCACTGCTCAACCAGCTGTGTCCTTTGTCTTGAGCAATCAGTATAATCCTCCAGCTGTGTTGTTCTGCACCCACATCAACAGTAAATAAGGTTTTCACCTCCTCCTGGCTCCTTGCTGTCCACCTAGCACCCACCAGCAGGAACTACAACATCCAAAGACACGCAGTTCAGAAGCTTCGTGGAAACTGCAGCTCCTCCACACACTTAATAGTGTGCAAAGATTGAGGAAGCGGGGCTGTGGGGAAGCATCAAGTCAGCACAGACAAGAATGAAGGGGACTAGAACTAGAAGGTCCAAGGGCCGTGACACAGGCACGGGCCTTCTCGGAGGACTTGGGACTCACAGTGGCTGCAGGCGCAGAGGGGCCATGAAGCAGGACCACTGAGTTAATCACCAACTTCAGTTATAGCTAGCTGTTTAAGATTTGGTGTTCGAGGGCTGGAGAGATAGCATAGAGGTAAAGCATTTGCCTTGCATATAGAAAGACGGTGGTTTGAATCCCAGCATCCCTTATGGTCCCCCGAGCCTGCCAGGAGCAATTTCTGAGCATAGAGCCAGGAGTAACCCTTGAGCACTGCCGGGTATGATCCCCCACCCAAAAAAAAAAAAAAAAAAAAAAAGATTTGGTGTTCATTTGAACCCTACAATGAATTCCAGGGTAAGAACGATCTTGCTCATCCAGCCCCAGACCTTCAGTCATTGGCTGCTGAACTCACGGAGCCCAACTCTAGGCTCAGGACTCCGGGGCACCAATTCTACTGGAATCTTCCAGTTTGCTCCTTTTGCTCTAGATCCTGGAGAATTCAGACTCTCTGACTTGCTCTGTGCAAAATCACTCTCACTTGAGACACCTGGACAGAAGCCACCTAATGGGCTCTCAAGGACTGGCCGGCAGGGGCCTAACAAGACTAGTGGCCAGTCCCAGTCTGATCCCAAACTATGCCCTCAAGCCACTCAGACTTTGGTACCTGAGGAAGATGCACCAGCCAGCTTGGAGCAATTTTGCCAAGTCAGCAAGGGCTGACAGACCCTGTGGCATCTGGGTCAGTTACCACCACCACCGTCTCCTGGGACCTTATTGGTGGCCACAGCCTGACCTTTCCAGACAACCCAGAACCTGGTAACACGTAAATACATCAACATACTAGAATGTGGCAGTAGCATGATGGAGACGCTTGCTTCTGTCCTCTTTTTCTTTCTTCCCAATCTGGAGCCAGGTGAGATACAAAGTGATTAAAGGGATATTTAGGAGTTAAAAAGCAGGACAGTAAACACTGCTTCTTTCCCAAGCATGTCAGAATTTAGTACGTCAATGGGATGCGGCCTTATCTCTTCATTAAGAGTCGAACTGCACGGCAGTGGCTCTCCAGCTGCAGCCATCAGGGACACAGGGGTCCCTCCTGGCCACTGCCCTGACTGACACACAGGTGTCAGGGCATGTCCCCGCCTAGTGGAGCTAAGATACAGAAATGCCCCGTGAGACAGGAAAGGTGGCATGCAAGAAGAGGCACTGAGTAGTGGAGATGAAGAGAAGATAGGGCTTCAGATGCTGGATATATGTGGAGGGGAGAGAAATGAGGGAGGCGGTGGCGAAGGTGGGAGCTGGAAAGAGCCTCATGGCACTGATGGAGGTTAAGGCATGCGAAGGGCACATGGAGTGGGTGGCACTGAGCTCTGCAGCCCCATCCAGGGAGCACAGATCCGAGTCCCTCTTGGGGAAGGCGGCCCTGAGTTGGCAGGTGAAAGGTCTTTCTTGTGACACAGGCAGCTCTTCCCCTTAGCCTCTAACCACTCAGATACTTTCAAAGTACACAATGTCGCTCTCCCATGAACAAGAGCATTGGTAATAATCTCTTAGGCTGATTATTTAACATAAGCTACAGATAATTTACTTTACAAGTAAAACAAGTTTTAGTAAACAGGCCAAATTTTTCTGGGGCAGGAGCCACACCAGACAATGCTCAGGGGCTATTCCCAGCATATTACTTGGGGGAGCAGTGCAGTCCTGGTGACCACACCAGGGGCCCCATATGCAGAGCCTGAGCTCTTGTTTTCAGGGCCCCGTCCCTGGCCATGATCAGTGTGAGAGGCAAGCAATGGGATTGTTACTTAGAGAAACCCTCTGTGGCAATTTCTGAAGAACAAAGGACCTTTTGAAGAGTAAACAAGAATTCCCGATTCACTGACTCTGGGAGATGCACCACCTCTCACGATCAGATTCTATATCAAGCAAACCACATATATGACCAAGCAACACATAAAAACTTCATCTCAGGGGCCATAGTGATAGCACAGAAGGGAGGGCATTTGCTCTGCATGTGACTATCCTGGGTTCAATCCCATATGGGCCCCTGAACCTGCCAGAAGTAATTACTGAGTCAGAAGTAATTACGGAGTCGGGGGAACCTGAGCGGCACTGGGTACAATACAAACCCCGTCCCCAATTTTTTTCCCCTCTCTAGGCTAGGAGATA
The DNA here is from genome assembly GCA_004027635.1 of Crocidura indochinensis. Classification (NCBI taxonomy): domain Eukaryota; kingdom Metazoa; phylum Chordata; class Mammalia; order Eulipotyphla; family Soricidae; genus Crocidura; species Crocidura indochinensis. The sequence continues at coordinate 7,214 of PVKC010004091.1, read as the reverse complement.
TGGTACAGGGGTTGAGGTGCTTGCCTTGTGAGCCTGGTTTGAACCTGTGACATCATGTTCAAATGCAGAACTGACAAATCCCTTTAGGGCCTCCCAGTTTCAAAACATCGTGCATTCAGCAAACTACATGCTAATGCCCACAATTTAATCCTCTCTTTTCTTGCCAGATTAAGGTCTAATCAAACCCTTTCATCACACTCCAAATTCACACATACCTCTTCCAGCTGAACTGAAGAGACTGGGTTATCTTCATAAGCAGGAAACTGGCAACCTGCTTTGCAGCTACAAAAATGATCCACTTCCTCCTCACACTGTGCCATGATGTGACAGTTGGCTTCTGCGCGCTCTAGGTTCATCTCCAGAGATCCATTCAGGCTGCATTCCAAACACGGGTTCTGCTTCCCCATCGACAGGATCCCTCCCACCGAGGACTCCTCCTGGGAATCCAAGGATGTCTGAGCACTCTTTTCCATTCCGGATTTTTTTAACCTGGGGAGAAACTTGCCAGACTCGAGCTCCGTCTTTCCATAATAATGGCCTTCCTTCTCTGCGTCTTCTTCCAGTGGTTTGAGATCTGCCTGGGGGTCTTCAAAGGTATCCACTTGAGATGGCATGGGAATATTGGTTTCCTCTTTCTCAGATTCAAATTCCGACTCACTACCCGCTCCTGGGGACAGTTCGGATGCAGAGATGGGGCGGAAGTGGGTCCTCGGAGAGATTCTAATAGCCCTGTACTGCGTCCGGTCCACATCACATATCCTGGGATGGGAAACTCGGCTGTCGGAATTCGAGCAAAGGATAGATTTAGGTTTGAAACTCGGGCTGAAAGAGGCAACTCCTTCGGGCTCAAACGAGCACTCCACGTGAAGGACTTGTGAGAATGGGTCGCTGAAGTCGAAGGAAGAGAAGGAATATTCAAGTCCAGGATCTTCGACTTGGAAGTGACTGCAGGCTCCTAGGAGGTCTTCATGGAAGATAAAAGAAAATCCCTTATTTAATCCGTTCCCCCCTCCGCTCTTCGGCTGCTCAGTCGGCTCCACTGACATGAAGGGTTTCCACAACTGTCTGTGTCCAGGAGCGAAATTGTTCCCGGGGGTCATGAAGACGTCGGTCCCTGCTATTGTCACCACATCAGAAGCGGCACACTGCAACAAGCTGCCTCTCGCGTGACTGGGTGGGACAAGGGCCCACTCCCCATCACTATTGAAAGGCTTGAACTCACCATATACCCCGCCGAGAATGAAGGCGTTTTCTTTCTCATGTGCCACGTCCCAGGGCTTTGAGGGAGTGGTATAATCACCACCATCCACCTGGGACAGCTCGCTGGGCACAAAGGCTCTTTTCTCGGGGTTGCCTGGCTGACCCTCCCACAGGTGGTATTCTGACCTCTGCACGGCCTTGCGTGGCTCCTGGAGGGTCTCCATCTTTGTGTCAGCCTCCAGGCAGCAGCAGTAGCTGCTGATGTCTGCAGCAAACAGTTCGTCCCCGGCTTCGTCTCCATCAACCCTGGCTCCAGAGCCCGCATCGCTCATCTTTGCCCAGATGTCCTTGATCACCCCTGAGCCGTAGTCATCTCTGCCTGGGACGCTTTCAGGACATAACGGTGCCATTTCAAAGGTCTTGTTTTCCATCTTTTGTTCTAGCTGAATACCACAGACAGATTCTAGTTTCGATCGGTTTTTGAAAACAAAGGTTGGAACTTCTCCTAATGTTCTACTATTTTGCAGGCACGTTTCATCCTGCAAAAAATCTAGAAGTTCTTCATCTACATAATTTGAGGAAACTCTAGGAACTACATAATTAATATCTTCTGCATTGAACTGTGTGGCTTCTTCAAACTGAACGTTCAACATCTCATTGTCTGAACGTGTCTCTTCTGAGTGGGACCAAGGACTACAAGTTCTTGTTGAGAGATTAGAACAGTGTTCGTTTTCTTCAAAGGCACTATTTTTGGTCCATATTAGCAACCTAGACTGTGTTTTCCCAAGCACATTAGCACTAGAATCCGTATTTTCATCCCCCAAGTTGAGTGTTTCAAAAGAAAAAGGTAAAACAGAATTACTGCATTGCACTTCAAACACTGAAAAACAAGAGTTTATACCAGATCCTTCATTAATATCTGTAAAGAGCTCTTGGTTTCCGGCAAGCACATGCGGACTGAGCACAGCGCTGTCGAAGCCGGGGGAGAGTCCCACGGGGGAGTCGCCTCCAAAGCTCTCCCCATCTGCATCCGCATCACCGGAGCTGGACGAACAGCACTCCCAGAACTGTGCGAGGCTGCCGAGGTCTTGCAGGAGTAAACCCTCAGCACCCACAGAGCCGGGACAATCCGTCCATATTGCACGTTCCCCTTGCAACTCCCTTCCATCGAACACTATGCAACATTCTGCCTCAAAATTTGTCTTCTCCTTGCTCTTCTGTCGAATCATATTCAAGATCCGACTTTCTCCTTGCATTGTTTCTGAGGCACCGGGATCCAACATGGATTGGTCAATGTCCACTTCGTAGAAGTGCGTGAATTCTGCTAGATGAATATCATCCAGATAGTCCTTGTCCTCTGACAGAGAACAGAATGAGGTCCCAGTGAGGTCAACGTCCTCATTTATAACCGCAGGCATTTCGACAAAATGACCATCAATGAAAGTCCCTGCTGCGAGGTATGTTTTATGAAGATTATTGTTGCTGATACAAAGACCATGTGTTGCTTCCGACAATTCCTCGACTGTCTCCTCCGATGTCAGTTCACTCGTTTCCGGCCGGTTCCGGTATGTGGTCTCTAGTTTGCTTTTCCTGCTCAAAGGAACAAAATACTCAGCAATGGGTTCAGTATACCACAGTGGCTCCTCTTTATACTCTCTGTCGTTGCTACTCTCCACGGGAAGATCTCGGCCCTCGGGGCCCACAGCATCCTTTCTCCCAATTTCCTTCAATGGTCTCTTGCCCCTTTTGCACAGCTGTTTGATGGAACTGCCACCGCCGCCACTGCTGCTACTACTGTTACCACCACCGCTGCCCCCAGCAGCTGTGTGAAGGCTTCGGTCCCCCCTCTCACCATTCTTCAGGGAGAGTCGGCCTTGCGCGTTCCGCCCTTTCTTGTTGCGGATTTCCCGGGTCTTGTGTCTCACTTTCACACACTTCATGGCTGCTTTGAATTCCCCCTGGTTCCCGCTTGAACTGGAGCCTGCCTCGCTGGAGCCGGAAGACCATGACCGAGGGCGAAGCTTCCCCTCTGCCTTGTGCCGGACTTGCTTTCTGTACAAGGCGGCCTTTTCCTCGACGCTGCCGTTCATAAATTTGTTCTCTTGCTCGTGTGTGGCAGCGGGTCCCTCCCAGCCTCTCTCCTTGATGGCTTCCCCTTCGCTGTTGCAGTCCTTGGGAGAGGATGTCTCTGTGCTGGCTGGTGGTGCTGTGGATGACGACGAAGAACTCGAGTAAGAACAGACTTTGGACTTGTTCCACACAGTCATGATTTCCTGCAGGCAAACTGGCTTCTCTGAAAGTGGTGGAAATGCTTCATAGTACCTGAAAAAGAGTTGAAAGGTCAAATGTCAGTGTTCTTGTATGCAAGATACAGGAGAGCTACACAAGCACGTAGTGAAAGCAGCATTTCATCGTCACAGTCAACATTCACACTGACCGAGACTTGCACAGCTTTTAGAAAATAAAGTAAAATAAGCATTACATTGAGTCTTCTGTACCAATCATTGAGGTACATAAAAGAATATTAAGGGGCCGGGCGATGGCGCTGGAGGTAAGGTGCCTGCCTTACCGCGCTAGACTTGGATGGACTGCGGTTCGATCCCCCGTGCCCCATATGGTCCCCCAGGCCAGGGGCGACTTCTGAGCGCATAGCCAGAAGTAACGGAGTAACCCCTGAGCGTCGCTGGATGTGGCCCAAAAACCAAAAAAAAAAAAAAAAAAAAAAAAAAAAAAAAAAAAAAAAAAAAGAATATTATGAAAACAGCAGATTTACCTCAAAGTCTGATTTTAAATTAAGAAGTCAAAAAAGTGGGGGGCCGATGAGATAGGATGGAGGTAAGGCATCTGCCTTTCATGCAAAAGGATAGAGTTCAAATCCCAGCATCCCATATAGTCCCCAGAGTCTACCAGGAGCGATATCTGAGCGTAGAGCCAGGAGTAATCCCTGAGCACTGCTGGGTATGACCGAAAAACAAAAACATAACAAGAAGTCAAAAGTGACAAAATTCAGGGGCCCGGGAGATAGCATGGAGGTAAGGTGTTTGCCTTTCATGCAAAAGGTCATCGGTTCGAATCCCGGTGCCCCATATGGTCCCCCGTGCCTGCCAGGAGCAATTTCTGAGCATGGAGCCAGGAGTAACCCCTGAGCACTGCCGGGTGTGACCCAAAAAACAAAAAGAGCCAGAGTGATAAGACAGCAGGGAGTGCACTTGTCTGGTATGCAGCCAACCTGGGTTCAATTCCCGACACCACATTATGGTCCCGAGCCCCACCAGTACTGAACCCTGGGTGCAGAGCCAGGAGTAAGCCCTGAGCAACTTTGAGTGTGACCCATAAAAAACAAACAAAAATATGTGAGAGAAGGAGGCCAGAGTGGTGACGCAAGCAGTAAGGCAACTATCTTGCCCACACTATCTCTGCCTTGCCCGCACTAGCCTAGGATGAACAGCCGTTCGATTCCCCGGTGTCCCATATGGTTCACCAAGCCAGGAGTGATTTCTGAGCACATAGCCAGGAGTTAACCCGGAGTGTCACCAGGTGTGGCCCAGAAACAAAAAAAACAAACAAGAAAAGTGTGAAAGAAGGCAGAGAGAACTATGGCATTAAAATTAGGACTCTGAAAACAAACAAACAAAAAAAAGAGTAGGGCTCTGAGAGGCTAGAGCTATAGCACAGCAATAAGGCAACTGCCATGCAAGCAGCCAAATTGCATGGACCCAAGTTCAATTCCCAGCATCCCATTGGGTCCCCTGAGCATGCCAGGAGGAACCCTGAACACTGCTGGGTATGGCTTAAAAAAAAAAAAAGGGAAAAAGATGAGGCTGGAGCGATAGCACGGTGATATGGCATTTGCCTTGCATGTGGCCGATTCAGGTTGGAACTTGATTCAATCCTCAGTGTCCCATATGGCCCTCCAAGCCAGGAGCACTTTCTGAGCGTAAAGCCAGGAGTAGCCCCGGAGCGTCACTGAGTGTAGCCCAAAAACCAAAAAAAAAAAAAGAGTAGGGTCTGAAGCTCCACACTAAGCTCCCTGGCAACAGCTGCTTCCAGCTGTGTGACACCAAACATATTTCTTAACTTCTCTGAATCTTTATTTCCTGAACTTAAAAATGGACACTGTCACCGAGTTGTGAGGATCAATGAGGTCTGGTATACAATGAATCAGACACCTTATGTGACTGTGGTTGTGACCATGACATGCTCTTACAGGACTAGAGCAACGTTCAACAGTGGAGATGGCAGAAACCGCCAAGCCAGTGCCCAAGAGAAAATAAACCCAAGCAGTTTTAGAGATGTAACCAGTGCTGTTCAATGGTATCTGCAATTTGCACCAAATGAGAAGACATGTACTCTACCAAGGCTGCAGAGTCAGTAGATAAATGCTCCTGCTCCAACTCAGGGTTTTTTTGTACTTCTGACTCTTTTTTTTTTTTTTTTTTTTTTTTTGTGGTTTTTGGGTCACACCCGGCAGTGCTCAGGAGTTATTCCTGGCTCCATGCTCAGAAATTGATCCTGGCAGGCACAGGGGACCATATGGGGCACCGAGATTCAAACTGATGACATTTTGCATGAAAGGCAAACGCCTTATCTCCATGCTATCTCCTGGGCCCCTGTACTTCTGACTCTTACTCCAACTCCAGATATCCAAAATCTCCTTCAACTCTAACTCCTCGACTCTGACTCTGCAGCCCTGTGATCCACGATGCATCATGGACTAGAAGCCTGATCCTAGAGGAACCCAGGGCCAGGAAAACCAGGGGGCACCGAGAGAGTTTGAGAACAAGAACCAAGGGTTGATTTGCTAGGAAAAAGGTAACTGTTAAAGACTCCAGAGCAGGACAGAGCCAAGAAAGGGCTGGGACAGGCTGGCTACCATGAGAATATGTGCTAGAGGTGCCCATCAGGGTCACACAGGAAGTAAGAAGGTCAAACAGGAGGCAACAAAAAATTTTAAAAATACACAAAAACAAAACAAAACAAACAAAAAAAACCACAGGAGGCAACATTACCCTATCTGACTCCAGATCAGTACAGCCAAAACTATCTAAGAGAAATGCGTTGTGATTAATGCAATTTGTAATACATAATTTTAATGTTGTAGGGTCTCTTTAAAAATCAAAGTAGGGGCCCAGGAGATAGCATGGAGGTAAGGCATTTGCCTTTCATGCAAAAGGTCATCGGTTCAAATCCCGGTGCCGCATATGGTCCCCCGTGCCTGCCAGGAGCAATTTCTGTGCGTGGAGCCAGGAGTAACCCCTGAGCACTGCCGGGTGTGACCCAAAAACCAAAAAAATAAAAAAATAAAAAATAAAAAAAAATCAAAGTAAAAACAGGTAAAGTTAATTTTAAGTATATTTTCCTTAACCTAATAGTATATATCTGTAATCTTAGCACTAAGGTGGTTAACTGTTATAGGTCAAACTATCAGGAATAGTTCTGTAAACTGAAGTGTCTAAAATTTTTTTTGTGTCTGTCAGAGAATGTCTGTCAAGAGAGGCAAGCTGGTGGATGAGAGGGTATTGGGGACTCTGTTAGAAGGAACTGGACACTGGTAGAGGGATTGGTGTGTGGTGTGGGAACAATGTATATCTGTAACCCAAACATGAATAGCTCTGTAATTCATGGTGTCTAAAATAAAATTCAATAAGTGATGGCGCAAAGCATCTGCTTTGTAAGCGCTAACCTAGGACGGACCCTGGTTAGATCCCCTGGTATCCCATATGATCCCCAAGCCAGTAGTGATTTCTGAGCGCATAGCCAGGAGTAACCCCTGACTGTTACTGGGAGTGACCCCCCCCAAAAAAGAAAAAAATATATAGCTAATATTAAAATTTCTTTTCATTTTTAGGAGGGTCACGTCTAGCAATGTTCAGGGTTTATTCTTCAGGAAATCACTTCTGGCAGAGCTCCAGGGACCATATGGGATGCCAGGGATAGAAGCCAGGTCAGCCAAGTGCAAAGCAAGTACTCTCCCCACTGTACTATCTTTCCAGCTCCAATACTAAACTCTCTTT
>PVKC010004090.1:0-36708 GCA_004027635.1 Crocidura indochinensis | reverse complement strand
ATATCTCTCTCTCTCTCTCTCTCTCTCTCTCTCTCTCTCTCTCTCTCTCTCTCTCTCTCTCTCCCTCTGACTTATTTCACTCAGCATAACAGTTTCCATGTACATCCACGTATAGGAAAATTTCATGACTTCATGTCTCCTGACGTCTGCCTAATATTCCATTGTGTATATGTACCACAGTTTCTTTAGTCACTCATCTGTTGAAGAGTTTTTTGTTTGTATCCAGTGTCTGGCTATTATAAGTAGTGCTGCAATGAATATAGGTGTGAGGAAGAGATTTTTATATTGTATTTTTGTGTTCCTAGGTTATATCCCTAGGAATCGAAGGCACATTCTTAACAACTTCAGTCTTAACTGTGGCTGTCAGTGGGGCAGGGGCAAAATTACAGACCTAGACTTTATGAACTTTCAATTAACTGGGCCCAGAGTTCAATGAGTGAGCCAGAGAAGAAAACCTGTAGGGTCAGCTTAGAGAGAACTTGCAGCAAATTGGAGAAAAGCAGAACCCTTAGATACCTTGTGGGGACAATCTCTAGAGAAGGGAGGAAAAGAACAGAGAACCAGCATAATGGCTAAAGCTTGACCAAAAATCCTGCTTCTATAGACAGGGAGGCTTTGTCAGTATAATTTAGAAAACAGTGTGATGGAGTGGAAAAATACCGTGTCAAGGTCCAAAACATGGGCATGGGTATTTACTTTACCGATAAGTGGTGTGTGTGTGTGTTACGATGAAGCTTTTTGCCTGAAAATACAACTCTAGAGATGGTTGAGTAGGTGTTACCTGAGACTGGTTGAGATCACTTAGGGAAAGGTGAGGTGAGGCATCTACTTCTGTCCCTTGATTTCAGCACAGTAACTTTGACTTTTTTTTCTCTCTGAGAATGGGAGACTAAGTCAGCTGCCTGAAGTTTGGGACAGTTAGCTCCATGAAACACAACTGCTAGATTTACTAGATTGAGCTATGGCGAACCACCACACAGTTACATGGGAGGAAATCTACTTCTACTATGATAGAGATTCAAGAGTGCACAGTCAAGTATAGATAATGGACACAGCCATTACTTTCTGAACTATTTCACTGTCTTTTCATTTTGTCATGAAAAAAGACAAAGAAGAAAGTACTCTGTAGCCTATAAAGTATAAACCACAAGGAGAACAGCTTATTAGTATCAGACTGATGGTTTTCTGTCATCCCTACTGAGCAAGCCATCTTCACATGTGTGTAATGACTTCCTTCACCATGGTCCCTGTGTGATATCCAGAATCAAGGCGAGCAGAGCATGCACAACTTCTTGAACAATAAATATGAGGTAAGATCACTAATAGGATTCCCAGAGCTCAGAGATCACTGCTCGTGGTCCTTTTACATTCCCTTTTCATGCTTCCTGTAATCTGAAGGCACTTGCAGATAAATCATAAGTGGAAACCATTCTCACATGGTCCCTGGTATGTTCTCCTCTTGAACATTTTTCCATCTCCACATACCTTCAACCTAGGAGGAAACAAATTTTGCCTTAGGGTTGTATGATTTCTGTTCTGCTCATCAGAAGGGCATGAGAGGCCTTTACAAAGAAAAGAGATTTGTTCCCCATTGGCCCAGTCTTTGAGAAGACTTTTCTCATCTCAAGTCATGAATGCACCTTCTACTTCCTTCTCCCCTCTTTCGAAATAATGTAGAATAACATCTTTAATTATCTACATATGGAGTTCTCTCTATGCTCTGTAGAACCTAGACCCATGAGGCATATTTATCAGGGAAACTGAGGAAGAGTGAAGTAGTAAGGAACAAATGGGATAGGAGTAAGGAGAAAAGAAATAATATATTCCAACAAGATAGAAAATGCTTCATTACAAAATCACAGTGTGACCCATAACCCATGCCCAAATACATGACAAGGAGTCAGCAGTCCTGTGCTTTCATTAAAAAAGAGGTGCACATGGGGCCAAAGAGATAACTGAGAGGTAAGGTGTTTGCCTTGCATGCAGAAGGTCGGTGGTTTGAATCCCGGTGTCCCATATGGTCCCCTGAGCCTGCCAGGAGCGATTTCTGAGCATAGAGCCAGGAGTAACCCCTGAGCACTGCCGGGTGTGACCCAAAACAAAACAAAACAAAAAAAACAAAAAAACAAAAACAGGTACACAGGGAAAGAGGGTATTTCCAGCACTAGGAACTCCATGCAGCAGGAGTGCCAGCCATTCCCAGAAAAGAATGTTTTTCCAAAGAGGCTAGACAGAGACTCAGAGCTCTCCAATAGTCCTGATCAAGAAATTCAGACAATCCAGATGTGGGTTAAGGGAGTGTGGCCAGGAGACTACAAAAGTCAAGCAGCCTGGAGGGGAAACAAGATTGGGTGGACCCATCTCTGACAGAAAGTTGAGGGTGTTCCTGAGAGGGAACAAGGCTGCAGGGTGAATTCAAGTGAGCCCACCCACTCCAGCTGCCTCCTTGTGGGCTGCCAACACAATTTGGAAGTCATCAGCAATGTCTCCTGCTGGGCGAAATTCAGCATACATGATGTGGAGATTAGCAGTTGAGTTAAGACACGAAGGTGACTCACCTCTCAGGAGACAAGACAACTGTGTCATGGTGGTGGATGTTCCCCAGGAGGTGGAGATGAACAGGGCAGCTGTTCTCCAATTATCTGGCTTTATCTTACAGCTAGTCCCTGAAGGGCCTTGCTATCGTGAAGACACAGGGCAATTAATGTCCTCTATAATTGCCTGAGTTTGGAACCACTGACATGGCTCCAGACTTTGTTCTTTACATCCTTCTCTTCCTGCAGAGGCTATCACTGCCTGACACCTTACAAACAGAGCTGAGAATATTACACTCTTGGCCTGAGGTCCAGGGTCTCTGAACTCTGCTAGCCTAAAGCTGATGGCCAGTTACCCTAAGGGGAGCATCTTATTTTTTGCTGTTCTCAGAACACAGGACAAAGGGAACTGCAATGGACTGCCAAGGCAAAGCTAGTGGCAGCTCCATGCTGTAATTAAAAGCTCTGCCACAGGAAAGAACAGAACTTCAAAGCCTGCCTTGAAGATGCAAGTGTCCACCTCATAAGCATTCTACCCAATGAGAGATTTCTGCCATTGTAGCTTCCCAGAGGAGCATCTTATTTATTCTCAGATTCTTCAGAAAGTGAGTTATATTTGGGGCCAGAGCAGTGGAGCAAGTGATAAGGGGTCTGCCTTGCCACACTAGCCTAGGATGGACCGTGGTCCTATCCCCAGGAGTCCCATATGGTCCCCCAAGTCAAGAGCAATTTCTGAGCGCATAGCCAAGAGTAATCCCTGAGCATCACCGGGTGTGGCTCCCCCTCCCAAAAAAAGTGAGTTACATTTAAATTAAACAGTGAGGGGCCCGGGGAGATAGCATGGAGGTAAGGGGTTTGCAGAAGGACCGTGGTTGGAATCCCGGCTTCCCATATGGTCCCCTGTGCCTGCTAGGGGCTTTTTCTGAGCCTCGAGCCAGGAGTAACCCCTGAGTGTTTGAGTGTGACCCAAACACCAAAAAAACTAAAAATAAACAGTGAAAACTCGCCTGTAGTTCATCATTTCTGCAGATCTGTTTGGAATGGGTATGGTCTCTGATTTCTAGTCTCAAACATCATCTAGCAGAGTTTTCCACTACACAATTCATCGTTCTCCCTATCAATTTTCCAACATCAGTTATCAACTTTTAGTTCTTGTGTGAATCCAATCCTCAGGACCATCTAGAATTTATTTCTGTTTGAGCTTATTCTATAGGTAAATGGAAAAATATAGTTCCCTACACTGTGTGATTTCAATTGTTCTTGTTTGTATTTTCTGAGTTAGTTACCAGTTTATTTAAAATAGTCCCAATAAACTCATAACCCAGTAGGATAAGGTACAATATCTCAAGGAATACTCCATTAGGACAAAATATGAACACATGCCACCTGCCATCACCAGAGATCAACTCAATATTTTATTGTCAGTATATCAGGATATGGATATAATTTAATTCTCTCTGAAGGAGTATATGAGCACTCCCAGGTAAGCCAGGTCATGCATATTTCTGAATATTAAAAACCAGAGTCTTGATCTTGGTGAAAATTAGTGGCAATAGCACGATAGTAGGGCATTTGCCTTGCATGTGGCCAACCTGAGTTCAATCTCTGGAATCCCATATGGTCCTCTGAGCTTGCCAAAAGTAATTTCTGAGTGAAGAACCAGGAGTAACCCCTGAGTGCTATTGAGTATGGCCCAAATACAAAAAAACATAGGGGTCTGGAAGTAAAGTTAGACTCTGCCCCTAATGAGAAAGATTAATGAAGCAAAGCACTCACCTTTCCCAAGCTTCATTTTTCTATCTAAAATACTCTATATTCTCATATTAGAATGTGATGTGAGAATATAACATAATGTAGACATTAGAACTGAGAGGAAATTCTCTGAGCATCTGCATGCACATACACATAGCTTTTTATATTGACTACGAATCATGCATAAAGTTATTAGCTCATTATTATCAAATAACCCAAACTTGGCCCTTCCATACAAGTCACTTCAAGTGTAGAAAGTTAAATAACTCACAATAAAATAACTCTGAGTGCATCAAGAATATGTTATTCACAGAGTCTATGGAAGGCCAGAACCATCAACCTTAGTCCTGCTACAGATAATAGGCAAAAGAGTTTACCCCTTATCTGAAAGATTGAGCAATAAAGACCGACAATGAGAGACTAAAAAAGGAAAGCATCTAAGGCAGAAGAAATGGCACAGGCATACGTTTAGTGGTAGAATATTGAAATATGTGTGGGTAAGTGTGGCCAATTAAGGATGTCTAGAACTTAAATTATGAATAATGGAGTGTCTGTAAGGAAATATGGTTGAGAAAATGCAGGCATTAAACCAGAAAGTCTTTTGCATATTGGTAAGGAGCTTAGAGTTCATATTTTAGGCACTTTACCTCAGAAGAATTTTAAACAGGTCAATGACACGGTCAGATTATGCATTCCTTTGACAGCACTAAGAATAGTGATTTGGAAAGTGATGAAGAGTACAAAGTGCTTTGCAAGTTGATGATGATATAAGGTCTCAGGCCCAGCTCTTCAACTCATAGTTTAACCAAGATGCAAATGGAAAATCATCTAGACGTCTAAGGAGTTCTGGCTGCTTGGTTCCACTTTAGCCTGGGACTCTTGTTAATGTCTGCCAAATTATATTCCAGTGGCCTTTGCACTGCCCAGATATACTGGGAAGAAGTCTCAAGCTAGTTGATACTGGTCAAAATATCATTCAATAAATTGGCTGAGATACCAGAACTTTCAGTAACAAAAAGTCAAACAGAAAATGTCCTGTGAGAAAACACAACGGATGATTATAAATATATTCTGACAGAGTGGAATGATGGTTAAAACTAAATTACATCAATTCAACCAGATAAATGTTAAGTGGCACTTTTAGATTTCTTCAAAATTATATAAAGATAAATCTTATACTATCTAGATTGATGAAAATATTTATTTTTCATACAGTGCTTTTAAAAAGCTTTGCTAAGTCAAGTCCCAGTTTCCCATGGTTACCTCTATCATTACCTCTGTGTGTATATGTTCAGATATATATATATATATATATATATATATGCGCAGTTTATTTAAATAACATCTAAAATAAACTAAGCTCCATCTTTGTATTTCTAAAATACAGACAGAGATGTCTTGAATGTCTACAAACATGACTCTTCTTCCCCAAACTCACTTTAATTCTTTTGTTTTGTTTGTGTTTGCTTGGGGCCTCACCCAGTGGTGCTCAGGGTCTACTCCTGACTCTGTGCTCAGAAATCGCTCCTGGCAGGCACGGGGGACAGTATGGGATGCCAGGAATTAAACTTGGGTCCATCCTGGATCGGCCACATGTAAGGCAAAAGCCCTACCACTGTGCTATCTCTCTAGTCCTACTTTAATTCTTATAATCACTTATATTCATTTTAGAAATGACAAAGTTAAGATTCAAAGACATTTCCTAGGTCAGTGGTCTGCAACCTACAGCTCTCGAGCCTCATGTGGCTCTTTACACTTTTAATTTGGCTCTTCTGTGTGCCGGGCGACCGTTCCAGGAGTCAGGACTCTGCTCCTACCCTCTGTCAGTGTAAGCCTCATGTGACTCTCAAAATAAATTTCAATTGTGGTTTTGGCAAGTTCTGGCTCAGTTGAAAAAAAAGGTTGCCAACCACTGTCCTAGGTTGTGTATGGTTAACCTAGCAGATTTCACAGTTGACATTTGAATCCATATTCTGCAGGCACTACTACACCACACTGACATCATGTGTATACAAAATCCCAACTGTATGTATTTATATTGAGCAGTAGGCAGAAATAATCACACTGGATCTCTCTCCAAGATCTGATAGTTTTCATGTTAAGGGACCAAGACAGTTCTGGGTAAAATGGGGATGAAGGGAAATAAAATAGAGGCATAGATTAGGATTGATCATGCCCGCCACATTTTGTTCCTTAGAATGTAATGGTGTTCAAAGATGTGATGCTATTGTGAAACCTGGAACAAGAGCTAATAGCCTGGTTGTCTCTGAGCTCATCAAACTATATCCATATTCTTCCAGTCCTGTTATAGCCAAGAAACTTTTGGAAGGAGAAAAACTATTGAGTAGTTATTTGCTATAAGATTTTCAGCATGGAAATGGTCTAGAAAGCATGTCATGTGAAAAGTTCAGGATAGGGGTGAAGGAAATAATATTTAGTCTGGGGCAGAGAAGTAAAAATCATTATCTAAATTGTAAAATCACCCTACATACTGTATCTCCAACCCCAGATGAATGAGTCTAAAGTAGTCACTGAAAAAAATAATCCAGACTACAAACTGAGGGTGAAACATGTATCTGGCAATATTCTACCTTGTATCAAGCTGTCACAACTGTTTTTATTGAGTACAGAGGCCAACCCCATATGACGGGGGGTAAGGACAGAGTAAGTACAGATAGTTCAAATATCCTGAGCCAGTCCCATCCTGGATTACATATAAAACAATCTCTGTTTTGGAATAAAACCAAGTTGTCAACAAATAGATACAAAGAAACCAAGGATGATCTTTGTTTTTGGGTAAAATAATGTGTAATCTAACACTTAATTATTTGAAGATGTTATTGTATAGCTTTCCTGTCATGCATGAGGGAATGAGAAGTCTTTCTGTATAGTCCAGTTAGTGAATATCATTGTGACTATTTTGCTAATGATGTCAGATCCTGGGTGAGATGGCAACTAAGCCCAGGAGGAATGGCTCAAGGCTGGGCGGGAAAGCAGAGGATGAGTGCTCTGAGTCAAAGAACTTCAACTCCCTCTGGAAGTGACTTCAGGGAGATGGCCTTTTTATTGTAGGTGAGGGCAGGGTACTAATACAGAGGCATGACCAATAGGATGCATAGGTTTGCCCTCGTGGGACTTTTAAATAAAAGGAAGTGAAGGTCATTACTGTCACAAGACCAACAGGTGATGTTTATGTAGTGTTTAGTGGCTTACAGGAAAGCGGGATATGGGCTTCATTTTGGGGGAACCAGCTTGTGCCATTCTGTTAAGCACTCATCTTCCCCACCAGAGATGGCCTCTTCAACATGGTTGCCTGTTGAGACTCCTTTCAGGGGCCTGGCAAAAGTGGGATTGTCCTACTTTCCTAAGCGATCCTAAGCCCACCTACAGTCCTCAAAAGATATGCAAGTTGATCTTAGCACAAAAACATACAGTCAGACAGACTGAACCAGACAGAATCATCAGACAACACCTTCTCCTAAGATGGAGTCAAGGTAGAACAAAACCCTCCCCACCAAGACAGTGGGAGTCTTGTCACCAATCCTCATAGGGGCCCCATGCAGGGCTGGCTGTAGTTGTCCATTAAAGCTTTTCCTGTTTTATGGACTCTGTCTCTTCTCTTAGTCTCTCTCCATTCCATCAGAGTGCTTTGGGGTCAGCTCCCAATAAGCTTTGTGCACACTCTTCCCGCTAAAACAAATTTCAAGAAAGATCGAATAAAAGCAAGAAATGCCGAGAAGAACCCCAATAAAACATGAATCAATTGTTCCTAACCTCTTTCCTAACCCCTCATGAGACAGCTCTCCAGTCTCATGGCTGGCCTACCCCAGCAACTTGAAGACTCTCTAAATATGTAAATACATTTTGTTCAGTCATTAACTTGTAAGACGTAAGAAATTAATTAACATTAGCATGTTGAATCACTTAGGTGTCAGTAGCTAATATGGCTAATTGACATTTAATAAGTCTTGTTATCTAATTTACTATAAATTACATTAAATGTTAATTAATTGCTTCGTTATTCTTTACACAATTGTTATATGTTAATGGGCATTTAATAGCTTATTATTTGGGTGATTGTCCTGATGGCAAACAAGTTACCTGCTAGTTCTGGCTTGAACAGTTTGGAGACACTCTTAAAATTAGCCACTTAAATATAATCAATTAGTGGATCAATATAATTAATAGAACTTAAAACCGCTGACAAGTGTGACCATTTGTTTACTATGCTACAACCTCCTAGTTAAATGGGCAAAGTTTCTGGGGTTGGTTTATCTGCTCTCAGCATCGCTAAACTATAGTCCTATATACATGCTATTATTTCCTGGCTCTAATAAGCTAGCACCTCTTTTATAGCATATTAGCATTGGCCCATAAGCAAATCTTTGAAAGATCTTCACCATAATTACATGGATAATGCATAGCTGTTGTGATTATTAGAAGCACTATGTCTAAAACAAGGGATGCAATATTCCTGCTCTTGTGTTGGTCTGGTCATACTTGAAATATTTAGTCAGTTTTGGAAATAGCATCTTTAAAGGATTGTAACATGCCATATGGAGAAAACTCATCAGATTGTAGATTATTTTTTCATCAACTATATGATGAGGGTTATAGACAATAAGCTAGTTTTTCATCTCTCCTTTAAACTTATCGCCTCAAATTAGAGCACTGGCATCATGTCTAAAATGACTAGGAAGATTTAGGACTCAGAACTGTCTGAGGTTGGAAGGAGGAACCTCTGGAATAATGAGGTCCCTGTCACTGAAATTGGTCAAGCACAGCATTAGAAATCACTTATGCTAAGGGATTTGAGTTTCAGTTGGAGGATGTGACCTTCCCAGTCTCTCTCTACAAGGCTTCGATTCCAGGTTTGTCATGACAAATTGCTTGCTCAACCATCTCACTGATGTGGAGAGGATCTTAAACTCACATTACCTGGATCACTTTCTACCTAGGAAAAACTTTCGGGGTGTGCATACACACTTAGAATTCACTTCCTCTGCTTGGTAGCCTGGTTGTAAAGGCCATCTGCCATCTTGGAAAAAAGGCAAACTGGGCCCTCCCATGAGACTCACTGTTCATTTGCCCAATTTAAGCAACGTCTTCACATCCCTTCTAACATCTTCTGTGAGCCATAGCTAAGGGCCTGTTTCGAAGGGATCTGCTGAGTTACCAGAGTCATTTATCTCTGACAGAATAGGACAGGAGAAAGGGCAGGTGCCCGGCAGGCAAATAAACTTAATGAAGTTTGTAATAGACTGCGGAAATATCAGTCTCATGATCAAAGCAGAAATAAGCCACGAGAAACTATTAATTAAGACTTTCTCTACTCCCTCTTCTCCTTTTCCTCTTTACTGAGGCAGTAACCACTCTAATTGTTTCCCAGTTTTTAAGGGTTTAAAGGCAGCAGCTTCTCTTGCTCAGATTGCAAAGTGGGGTGGGGGGGTCAGGCCCAGTGACTGATGTTGTTGATTAGTGGCAAGATTCCTGTTGTTCCCTGAGCTTTGCGCTCTGAGAAAGGGGCTAGTGTCTTGTCTCAATGACTGCTGCCTTCTGCCTGTGTACACAATGTTCTGACCTAGAATATTCCTGCTGACCTTCCAAGCTGGACTCCAAATTCCTCTCTCCCAAAGAGCTTTCTTCCTTACTACTAAAGTAGGTCCCTGAGCTTTTGTCAGCTATTTGACCTTAAATATATTCCCAGACTGGGAAGACGTGTATCTTTGCCAAGAGAATATTCAGAATATTCAAATCAGCAACCAGTATTATCAGATAAATTGACGTGTACGGCAATAGATGCATCCTAAATGTTGTTCTCTCTATTCTGTCATTTCCTCACTAATGCTGCTTTTTTTTTCTCCATGATGAGAGCAGTGCTGCACATCATTCATCAAACCTTTTCAAGAACATCCTATCAGTTCTCTGGTTTGAAATAATGGTGGATGTGAGCTTTTGTTTGATGCAACTGCCACCAGCTAAATGATGGGCCCTTCCTGCAATGAATGAACAGGCACAGCAACTCCAGCAAACTTCTGATAACTTTCCTGTTCAGTTGCTAATCAGGAGCTCTCTGGAATTAGGCACTTGACCCAAAAATGATACCAGAAATTTCTGTTACCTTGACTCCAGTTTACTTGATCTGCTAGTTGGATTACCTTAATGTTACCTCTAGCCCTGCCTATGCTGACCTGTTTCAACATCCTGTTAGGGTCCAGAACTCAAAGAATGAGACCACACAAATTGGAGTAAAGTTTAAACTTTATTCACCTGCCAACAGGCTAATAACTGACCAGCCAGGGTGCTCTCCTGCGTGGGATTAAAAAAAAAAAGGCTCAAGGTCAAGAATGGGATTATATAGTTTAGGGATATAGGGAGGTTCTAGGGAGGTTCTAGCTTTCTTTTTTTCTTTATCTTTATTTAAACACCGTGATTACAAATATAATTATAGTTGTATGATTTCAGTCATGTAAAGAACACCCCTCCTCACCAGTGCAACATTCTCACCACCAATGTCCCAAATCTCCCTCCTTCCCACCCCACCCACCACCCACACCTGTACTCAAGACAGGCTTTCTACTTCCCTCATTCAATCACATTTTTAGGATAGTTCTCAATGTAGTTATTTCTCTAACAGCACTCAGCACTCTTGTGGTGAGCTTCATGTCCTAAGCTGCATCTTCCAGACCTCATCTCTTTTGTCTCTGAAAATTATTGCAAGAATGTCTTTCAGTTTTCTTAAAACCCATAGATAGATTTTAGTTTTCTGATGATCCTTAAAATGATTGGCTGTAGTCTAGGGATATCTTACCATTGCTGCCTTTTGTCCCTTCCTGATTACCTGATATGGCCTGGTGGCTTGGGATGGTGCAAATGAAAACAGGCTTGTGAAGCCTCAGATTATGGACTACACCAATGTGGTCCTTACAAAATGGTGTCTCTCCCTGCTTAGAATCTAAGAAGAAATCTGCCCTGTGGCTTTAAAAAAATGGTGTCCCACCTTGTTCAGAATTCAGTTCCCAACAATCCCATCCAAGCCAGGCAGGCCACTCTGAAGGAGAGACAAAGGCTATGTATAACTACAGAGTCTCAGTTTGCTCGGCATCTACTGTGAAACTTTTACTCTAAGCCTATTTCCCCCAAACCTTCTGATTGCCACATTTAGCCATCATCCAATGAAACTGTGGTCTCAGCCCCATCTAACTCTACTCACCAATTTGGATGAAAGTGATGTATTGTGTAGTACAAACCAAAGCATCACAAAAAGGAAAGAGAGAGGCATAGAAAGATAGAGATAAGGAGAGAAACAGGGGGCCGGGTGGTGGCGCTGGAGGTAAGGTGCCTGCCTTGCCTGCGCTAACCTAGGACAGACCGCGGTTTGATCCCCCGGTTCCCCATATGGTCCCCAAGCCAGGAGCGACTTCTGAGCGAATAGCCAGGAGTAACCCCTGAGCAACCGGGTGTGGCCCAAAAAACAAACAAAAAAAAATGAGAGAAACAAACGGACTGTCCTAGAGCAAGGTGGGAGTAGGGTTGGTTGGGAAGGCATTGGTGATGGAAGGTTAGAGTGGTGAAGTATGTTGTACACTGTATGACTGAAACCCCAAAATAAACAATTTTGTTCCCATGGTGTTTAAATAAAGCAATTAAAATGTGATTTATTGTTGGGGGGTTTTTTAGTTTGGTTTTTTTTTTTTTTTTTTTTGGTCTTTCGGGCCACACCGGTTTGATGCTCAGGGGTTACTCCTCTAAGCGCTCAGAAATTTAAGCACTTAGAAATTGCCCCTGGCTTCAGGGGGTGGGCCATATGGGATGCCGGGGGATCAAACCGCGGCCTTCCTTGGCTAGCACTTGCATGGTAGACACCTTACTTCTAGTGCCACCTCACCAGCCCCATTGTGTGATTTATTGTTTTAGTGACTGGTAGGCTCTATGATAACTCATATGCGTCCTCATGTACCTCATCACATACACAAGGGAAGTTTTTTCTAGAAGGCCCTTTCAAAAAAAGGCAGTATATCTACAAAGGACTTCATAATAACAATAACTAGTACAACTGTTTTGTCGGCTCCTGATTCTCAAAAAAAAAAGGTACCCATGGGCTTCCATCCCCAACACATCTCATAATAGGTAAAAATCTGGTCCCTATTTTTTACCTTCCTACAGACATTGTCCATGAGGCTCCAACCTATTTATTCAGATATTCTGATTTATAGGGTAGTATAACATAACATACCATAACATAACATAACATGACTTGACATGACATGACATGACATAACATAACACAACACAACACAACATAACATAATGTAACATAACATAAAACATAACATAGCATAGCATAACATACAACATAATATAGTATAACATAACAAAACATAATATAACATAACATATAGGACACCATATTCTTTTTTCCCAATGTGTTAGAGGTAATCAACTGTACCTTCCACCCAGACAGGAGCACCATAGCACCTGTATAAATCTGCACTGCTTCAGAGATTTATGGAGACAGAGGGTTATGTGGTGTTAGGAGGGGCTGCAGCCAGACAGAAGGCATGAGTTATGACTGTTGTCTACAGAGGCAGGCCCCTGTTGTTGGAAATGCCTTTCTTGTTGATGCTGTTGGTTGCAGCCAAAAAAAAAAAAAAAAAAAAAGCAGAGAGATGAACTGGGGCTTTTTATCAGGGCTTGAGAGTTTTGAAGGTGCACATCATTAGCAAGAATAATTCCTCTGTGTGCCCAATATTAATCAGCAACACCTTTGTTGAGATGGAAGATGAGGGGGCTACAGAAAAGAGCAGTGGGCAGTGTCAGGTCAGGATATGAAAAACAATAGGCACATCCAAAGCCATTATCTTCCAGTTCCCCTCAGCCTCAAGCTCCTTTCTCAGAAAAGTTGCCCTATTCAATTAGCTTAATGACATGGTGGGAGATGGTGTTTCCAAACAGTGAATCAGTGAGCTATGATCATGGTGGGTGCTGATGGGAGGCAAGTCAGGAGCCACGGTGGTGCAGAGACCCTATCAGCATGATACATGTTTGAGACATTCGCTTTAATTCAGCCCTGACACTTGAATCAATGGCGCCCATTGTAGAGCCACAGTCTTGCCAGGAAACCAGATTGAATATTAGCCCGAACTGACTCAGAGAAGTGGAACCGTAATGGAGCTCTCTCTCCAGTTCCCTATCTCCCCTGTTTCTCCCAGAGCCACTTCCATTTATTGGACACTGACTGAAAACAACCTCTGAAGTCAGATATGGGCTCAATACATACTCCTCTTTTCACATATCCCTGGGTTAACGACTCTAACCATTTTTAACCCCTTTAAAAATTAGTTCATTGGGGCTGGAACAGTGGTCAGTGGTAGGGCTTTTGCCTTGCATGCACTGACCTAGGGCAAACCAAGACTCGATCTCCCAGTGTCCCAAGCCAGGAGTGATTTCTGAGCATATAGCCAGGAGTAATCCCTGAGCATCACCAGTTGTGGCCCAAAAACCAAAAAATTAAATTAAATTAAAAAAATAGTTCATGGACCAGATAGTGCAAGGGTAAGGCACTTGCCTTACCTGCAGTTGATAATGGTTCAATCCCCTGCACCCTATACAGTTTCTTGAGCTCTAACAGGAGTGATTTTTTTTAACACAGAGCCAGAAGTAAGCTCTGAGTATGGCCAGGGATTGCCTAAAGATCCAAGAAATGAATAAATAAAAGTTGGCAATGACAATCAGATGTTATGGGAGTAAATATTTCAAAGACAAGATGCTTGTAAAAAGTTCAAAACAGTCTCTTGCATGTGACAAACTTTCAGAAGTCTGAGATTGGTAGGAGTTTATTTTTCTCTCTCTTTTTCTGACATTCTCTTCTCTTTGAGGCTGCACCTCTGGTACCACATATCCTCCCAACTGTTTTCTACACCAATCTTCTTTAGTTTGTCTCTGCTTTTTGTCCCTACACATCTCCCATCACCTCTTCCCTCCATAGCTACTCAACCTTGCCTGCAAGCCTCAATGCCTTTTCCATTTCTTTGATTTGGAGCATTAGACTAGCAGAATGTTTCAAATCCTGTGCAGGGAAAATGAACTCTGAATGGAGACCATTGTGGTCTCAATGAGGCTGGAACCCTGAGACCGGAATGCACCCCTGCAATTACTTTGTTGATACTGAGCCAACTGGCTGGACTGACAGGACAGGCAGGTGGGCCAATTGCCATGTTTCTATTGAAAGTGCCCAAGCTGCTTGGCCCTCTGTGCAGGCCTAAAAATAGTCTTCAAAAGAGCTAATGCAACTAAAAATAAACTTTGTACCATGTTGCCTTCCTGTGCACAAAGACTGCAGGCCTGTGAGGCAGGGACATTAAGAATCCTGGGGTTCCCAGCTGCAGACCCCTCAGCTGAGCAAAGAAGCAGGGTGAAGAAGAAATATAAGCAGGCACCAGATACTGAAGAACATGGGCAATTCACAGAGACAGTGACAAGCCATTGGCTTGTGGATAGCACACAAGGTATATCTTGGCCACCAGTTCCAGAACCATGAGGAAGGAGATCAACTGAGGTACATCTGCACAGATGTTCCCTGTTGCTCCCCCAAAGACAACAGAACCCGCATTCTTGGCTTATTAACTTTCTGTTCTTTCTTGGACATAGAAAGGGGAGTTTCCTAACTCCCTTTCCTTCCCCCATCCTTACCTGACCCAGTCTCAATCTATAAAAAGAATTAGGAAGAGGATAGAGCAATAGTACCTTATACACAGTCAAGCTGGGTTTGATCCCCAGCACCCATAAGGTCCCCTGAGCAACGCCAAGAGTGATCCCCGAGTGCAGATGTAAGAGAAAGTCCAGAGCACTGCCAGGTGTAATCCCAAAACAAAAGCAAACCAAAAATAAGTTAGGGAAAAAGTTAAATTGATTGTGTACTCAATGGCAATCTCAACTATTCTAAGACTACTATCATTATTTCCCTTATCTTTACTATTTTTTGTTTAGGAGCTACACCCAACGGTCATGGATGTTGCTTATCATTCTTCAAGGCTTAAGGCAGCCCCCACCACAGAACTGTGCAGCCCCAGTTCTAGGTGTCTTAGGCCAAAACTCTTTGCTGCATCACAGAGTCCTGTTGTCTCCATCCTCATGGCTGTTAAAGCTGAGAGTTGGCAATTACGTGTGAATTGGGGTTTGTGAAGGTCCAAGAATTGCAGTTAAAGCCCTGATAGTCTCATTCTCTGAGAATGCAGAAATAGGATTGCCTTTAGCAAGCCAACACTCCAGGGGGTGGCATTTTAGATTGGTCTGGGCTTTGCACTGAGAGGCAGGTCTCAGGAGAAAAGTTCCCCAAAGTAGAGAATATGTCCCTGCCAGCCTTGTATAGGTTTTTGACACAAGATAGAGACATGGAGAACACCGCAAAACAGAACACACACATAACTATCTCTCTGATTCTCTCTCTCTCTATTTCTCTCTCAGAGGAAGCAAGGAATGTGTAGCCACAGAAAATAAAATGCTCACAATCTATTATGCTGAGTAAAATAAGTCAGAGGGAGAGAGATAGAGGCAAAACAGTCTCTGTCATCTATGGGTTTTAAGAAAAATTAAAAAAAAAATTTTTTTTTCTCAGAGACAGAGAGGAAGGCCGGAAGGTCCAGCTCATGACATGAAGCTCACCACAAAGAGTGATGAGTGCAGTCAGAGAAATAACTACATTGAGAACTATCCTAACAATGTTAATGAATTAGGGAAGAAGAAAGTCTGTCTTGAGTACAGGCAGGGGTGGGGTGGGGAGGAGGGAGGTTGGGACATTGGGGATGAAAATGTTGCACTGGTGAAGGGGGTGTTCTTTACATAACTGAAATCAAACAACTACAATCATATTTGTAATCAAGGTGTTTAAATAAAGATGTTTAAAAAGGCTAAGATAGTATATTTACATTCTGTATACTTTCCATAACTAAAATTAAAATAATTATGAGATCAAAAATTTTTTTAAAAATGCTCATGATCCACAGAACCAACTTTTTGGCCATTCTAACCTGTAATTCAACTCTCTAACAAGTTGTTCACCTTCATCAGTGGCCAATGGAAATGTAAATCTTTATGTCTCCATGAAAACAATGCACTGCACAGATGGGACAGCAGGATCAGCAGCTGAAAGAATGAACGAAACCCCAGGTGCTTTGTCAAGCTTAATATGCAGGCAGGTTCAGAATTGGAATAGTACCAGAGAGCATGGAGCCTGCTGAGGGAGGCAGAGTAATATGAATTGACTACTGACAGAAGGAAAACAAATGGAAAGTGACAAGCACAAAGGGGAGCTTCAGGAGCTAATGGGCTGAATAACTAAGAATTCCCTCTAACCCATCAACCTGCCTGCCCACTTGGCTCTTTTTTTCCCCCTATCTCCAGGAAGTATTCCCAGGACTAAGCTAGAAACATCTGGAAGAATGGAACATCCTACACCATGTCAATGACAGCTCCCCTAGTGTTATCAATTTGATTCAACAGATGTTCATCTCAAACAGAAGAAATAAATGGGATCTTATTGGAGAAAAGAAAAATCCATATGTTCTGTGCATTTCTGTTCTGTGGGAAGTTCATTATAGGAATCACAATTCAAAGGACTGTGGTCAGTGGTCTGGCCTGTGTCAGGAACAAAACTTGACTCTCTCCTTTCTTTCCTCCTCTCTTCCCTTACTCTATTCCCTTTCTACCTCCCTTCTACCTCCCTTCCTTCCTCCTTCCCTTTCTCCCTTTTTTCCTTCCTTCCTTCCTTTCTTCCTCCTCTCTCTCTTTAAATCCATCTATCCCTCTTTCTCTCCCTCCTTCCCTCCCTTCTTCTGTCTCTTTCTCCATCCCTTCCTTTCATTCTGCCTCAGGTAGCATGCTGATTGGGTTATCTGATGGAAAGTATGCTCCTCCTTGACTCATAGAGAGACTAACTGGGGTGAGGTATCATCCAGGTTTAAAATGGAGAAAGCTCTGCTTCTATCTCTGCTATATAAAATGCGGGCCTTGGAGATTTACCAGGTCTCCACTTATGGAACTGGGAGCATTATTAGAGAGATGGGTGGCCCTCAAATTTGAGAAGAACCCACAGGAAAAGATATTCTTAACTGCTGGGAATCATGATAAACTTAAAGTTACTGTGGGAACCAAAACAGAAAAAAAATGAAGTATACTAGTACAAGTACATGTACTATGTACATCTTGTATACGGCTAATTTCTCATGGCTAAAAATTTACATTGTACAAGAGGCACTTAGTATTTATTGGTTAAGTGAGTCAACCTCCATTGCATTAATAGACACGAAGAATGAATTTTATAGTTCAAATTCTATTGTTATGTTTTCTTTCTTTTCATTAAGCTATTTTTTGAATTTTGAAAATCTAGAGATACAAAACTCACAATTTACTTCCTGGAATTCAAAAATGTATAGGGTAGTTTCTAAGCCATGGTCAGTGTCTGTTGCCTGTGCCAAAGTGATGGATTTGTTATCTTTTCTTAGATGCCAACTTTCTTAGCTCCCAGTGAGGGGGTCAGACCCATACCAAACTGGGGCATCGGACATGCAACAAGTTTTTATTGAATTTCTAATAATATGAATCACAAGGCAAGAGAGTGAAGATACAGATATGAACAAATAATAGATATGACTTCCTCTCATAAACTGCATTACATTAGAGACAAATAGTTATGAAATTATAGAATTCAACTGTGATAATTAAGTGCCCTGGAGGAGACTTACAGGGAAGGAAGCTGAAAGTTTTTGGCCAAGTTGAGGGGATCAAGGGAATCTTTTCTCTCAAGAAGAATTTAAGGATCATGTGGGAGTATGTGACATTGTAATTATAAAAGATAAACATTTTGGTCATCAAAAATCTAAAATATATTTCCCTGCATATGTTTGGTCTTTGGCTATAGTTCCTGGTTGAAAGCTTCCCAAAGCCTTGAAATTTTCTAAGTGTTGAGAATAATAGAGTATCTCTTATGTTGTTAATTATCTGATATTTGGGAGGAGGTACTTAAGGGTGAAGATTGGTTGTCAGGGAAACCAACTATGGGATTAGAGGGTTGGATTGCCCATGCCACCCCAGACCTCCAAGGGAAAACGGAGGGGTAGAGGTAGAATTCAGACACTAAAGAAGAGTAGGGGAGTACTTCTAGATGGTGAACATGTGAAGATTTAGGGGGCACAACATATCTGGAAAGGCCATGGATGTGCTATATCCTTTCCTCTTACCTTGGTCTTTCCAACCCCACCATTGGGCCCTACTGGTGTCATCTGCTTTATAATAAATGGGCGACCTAGTGAGGAAACAGGCTTCCTGAGTTCTGTGAGCTACTCTAGAAAATTAATCAAACCTGATGAAATGAGTGGGGGAGGTATCCTGAGAACTTCTGATTTATGGTCAGTTATTGAAGCACAAATAGCAATCTGGGCTTGCAATGGGTGCATGAAATCTGAGAGAGGGGGTTTCTGAGAGCCTCAAGGCTGTAGATGATTGTTTAGAAGCCTATGAGATCACAGGAACCTGTAGTAGTCTGAAGTTGAGGGCAATATTAGGAGCTTATAACTCTGGAATTGATACTATCTCCAGGTAAAGAATGTCAAATGGAGTCTAGATAAATATCAGCTAGATGTTCTCACTCTTATACAGTACATAAAAAAGCAAAGCAAATGGGCAATATCTAATAATAACAATACCTTGAGCTATGAATATAGAATTGAAGTTACCAAACAATAAGGGACTTGGAAGGGGGAAAAGATGAGGATTAGAAATGGCACTAAAACAATGGGGGAGAATCTTAGGCACTAATATGGGGAAGTCATTTTTTATAGCACAAATATAAACACTGTTATAAGCATGTCCCCTCAACTATGAAAGTACTTTTTAAAGTAATAGAGTTGAATTCTAGGACACTTTGATGGTGTCAAATAATTACTTGATGTTATAGGAAAGCTTTTATTTACATCCTTTATCCACCCAAGGAATAGAGATTCTTCTCAGGAATGCCCAACAGAGTATGGTAAAGGAGAATTTTCCAGGGATATTCTCAACATTGAAGGGAACTTGTTAGTTTTAAGAACAGAGAAGTCAAAAAGAAAGTCAAGAAAGTAGGAAGACAGACCAAGGCAGTGATAGTTTTAAAATATATCTTTATGGTTGATTTTCTGAAAACTTGTTCCTCCTTTGTTTGCTTGACCAAACTTAAATGAATTCAATTAAAAGAAAACCAATGTGTCAGAAATGGAGAGAGCAGGGAGTCCCCCAAAGAGGAAATTGGGAGGTTATGTAGGTCAGAAAAACATTTGTTAGGGATTTAGGGTTTTCTCTTTAAAATCTGTGGATTGGGGTTTATACAAGAAGTTGATCAGTTTTTTAATTTTAATTTAGTGTATTTTAAGAGGAAGTATCTCATAGTTGACATAGTTTATCATAATACATTTGTTTCAGGTACATGAGAGAAGATATTTTAAAAAGGAAAGAAAAATAAAAAGGAGAGGAAAAAATAAGTATTGTGAAAACTATATCCCCAATGAGGTCATTAAATGGTTATCAGAAGATTTAGCAAGCTCTTGTTGCTATCTGATCATTCTGTTGGTTGGCTTCTGAACATTAGGTGACTTTAGCTACACATTGTCATCTAAATTGATGTGTTCCTATGGGATGACAGTTTTAAACAAAAATGGAGTTGTTCAGGAATTCCAGGCACTGTTGTTAATATTGCAGCTTTTGTGGAGCATGTTTTGGGCTGCCATGTCTTCTGAAAACACGAGAAGGTGTGGGGAGTGTGTCCATAAAAGTCCTGGTGATATGCCCAAATACTGGCATGCCTGGAGTTTTGGTCAGATTTGTACCTGTAGAAATTTGTAGAGTGATGAAACAGAGCTACAGGCCTAATGGCTATTGTGGGTGGTGGGTGCAGCAAGTGTGGCTTCAGCACCACAGAGAATTGGTTCACCCTCTCTTCTCAAGATTGTCGGCTTTCAGCTGTGTGGTAAGCATACCCATAATTTTTCATGGCTTAGTTCGTATCTCTTTCAAGAACAGAGTAAGTCTATGAAAGTGACTGAGTACAAACATGATGAGAGCATTTGTGTCATTCTCTCTTTCTCTCTCTCTCTCTCTGTTTTTAAGTTTTTCCCTCTTAATAAAGAGAGCACTCAAAATATTAGGGGAAAAGGTAAAATTGACCTTGGGGAAGATGAGTTTAGACTATAGCAATAATGCATGCAAGAGATTATTACATGGAACTTCATGGTGACTCTGTGTCAAGGACGGTAGAGAAAGAACCTATTCCAGAGCTCTTTGGGAAGTAAAATCAGTTTGGCCATAAACTACAAATGGGGAATAAAGGCAAGACAGGTGAACAGAACTGGGAAGAGAGTTCCCCAGCCCCAGTTTTAATGATGTGAGGCTACTAAAACTACCTGACTGTGGGTGAGGGACCATGGGAAAGCATGAGTTTATTTCTTCCTGGGAGAACGAAAATCAACAGCACAAAAAATCAAAAAAGCCTGGGACACTCCTTCACCAAAGGAGAACTCAAAGGAGCTGCTGGATCTTGAGCTCTTTAGTGAAGATGAGAGGTTTGGGTAACTTTACATTGAATGAGTATCGGTGTGGTCCCCAGAGTCAAGGGGGCTGATGCTGCCATATAAAAAGAAAACAGAAGGTAGTGGAAGTGAACATGCAGAGTAGCTAGAGGAACAGCACAGGAGCAAGTAGCATCCCCACTCATCTCTTCTATAGTCCTAGGTTGGTACTCAGGGATGAGAAGCCATACAGAAATCAAGGAGGATAGCTCATGCTGCCTTGCTGGCCATGAAAACAGTGTATAGGAAACTGCAGGTGGCAGAGTGGGAAGGGAAGTCAGAAACATTCCATACAACCCAAATACAGAGGGGAAGGAACCGTTGGCCTCCAGCTCCTTGCCCTATCCTTTCTTCTTTCCTGTTTCTGGGGTATACACAATGTGTATCTTTACTGAGCCCCTGCTCTTGGTCTGAGTGGATTCTTCTTTGTTGATTGTGGAGCATTAAACTTAGAGGAGGCAGGGTATATTCTGACCTGGACTAGACTGACACTAACAGAGCAATGAAACAAGAAAAACACAAGGGTTATAACAACTGCTTGAGGGGCCTTGTCACAGACAATTCTCCCAATGATCCTCAAATCCAAAAATGCTCCCACTGTGAATCAAGGGAGCTCAAACAATATGCATTTCCAAAAATAATTTGGCACATAAAAATCCTCCAAAACAATAATCTCAATGAACTTCATTGCAATCCTTTTGAGTTGTTTACCTATTCCTCCCAGCCCTGTGGGAGAACACAGTAATTTAGCCTCTTCCCCAAGGTCACAGAGATAGTAAACAGGCAATGAAGGTAATGGTCTTTGCCATGTTAAATATAAATACAGAATAGTGGTTATGAGGAGAGAGTTAAAGGGGAGAGGGATTTTGTGTAACAAGACATCATTAGCAACTAGTATGGATTTTTTAATTGATAATTAATGAAAAGAAAATGGCAGCCACAATGGATGGTGATTAAACTTGATGCAGGAAGCATAGATTAAAGAGAGAAGTGGAAGTGGAAAATTCCCCTATCTAAATTCAGTGGTAAGAGATAAAAGAGCCTCTCCATACTGTGGTGGGCAGGGACAGAGAAGGCAAAGCAATATAGTACAAGCATCTTCATAGGCTCAAACTGAAATAATATTTTTGAAGTAGCTACAATGAACTCCTGCCAGGAGAAGCTGGCCTGCTCTTGGCTTTATTCTCTGGACCCATAAGTCTTCCTTAGAACTTTGTGAGTTACTCTATGGTACTCAGTCAAAGGGGATGAGAATAATGGTCAAATCTAGAAATTGGCTTGGGAGAGGTAGGCTGTGGTGACCATAAAACTCACCCAAGTCCCTACAGATCAAGATGGGGAGGAGATAGGGAGATAACTTGGAAAGCTTTTGTTAGGCCCTAACTTGTTGCCAGAATCTGAGGGTAAGACTGGCTTGACAACAAAAGCTTGAGTCTAGAATGAAAAAACAGGCTTGGAATTGGGGAAGCTCTGGACATGAAGGATGAGCCAAGGAATGGTCTGATGTGGTGAAGTGAATATTCTAGAATGAGGGTAGGGGTTCTTTCCGGGAATCAGGAAATAAGATATGGAATTATAGTGCTGCTCTAAATCTGAAGAGTTTGAATAGGAGCTAGGAGCGAAAGAGGAGGCATACTGGGAAGAGTATTAGTATTGGGAATAAAAATTTTTAGGAATCTGCGATGCCTATCCCATGCATAGTGTAGAGTGATTTTTTTTCAATTGCCTTGGTAGGGACAATTTTTCAAGGAGATTTCTCTCTGAGAGTGTGAGGGAGGGACCTACAGAGGTCCTAGGCAGGTGATGAATGGATGGCAATCAGGCCAATGGCTTTCAAACAGTTTTCTGTCAGATAAAAAAACCCTGTCATCTCATTCCCAGTTTAAATTCGTTCTGTTTCACCTCATATTTCACTTAATGGGAGCTGTCAGTAGACGCTTGATTTTTTTTTCACCCTCTTTCTCTGGCAGCTTCTGCAGTCTGACAGTTCAAAAGTCAGAGCTTTGGGGAGAAACCACAATGAAGTCCATCTTTAGGGTCTTCCTGTTTGAGATCTCTGCAATAATACTCACTGTGGTGAGTCCCACTGACCTGTGTGTCATAAGGAAGCATGGACAAAACTGAGACACCTTGAATGAGAAGGGGGATTGAGAGGCTAAATTCTGGCATTTATTGCTAATATCTTTGTGTGATTGAGTTTCAGTGGTCTCTCCAGAAGAGTGGGTTTTATAATTCAGACCCCCACAACCAACCTTAGAGGGATATTATACACAAAAATTGGAGTTTTCTCTGAACCTAATATATGATATTGATAATTACAGTTATCATCTAAGTCTGTAAGTACTATTCTTGATCTAGCCAGAGTCCCACAAAACATGTTTGGATATGGCATTGCTTACATTTCTCTCTAAAAACTACCGCACTTTTCCTCCTCCAGCTTGCGGTTGCTGTTCATTTTCAGAAAAAAAAATAAGTAAACAAAGTTTAACAGACTCTCTTAGACTTATTCAATAATTCAACCACATTTATTGAGCACTTACAATGGGTAACACTCTGTGCTAATCTGTAGAGGCTCAGAATTGAATAAAACGAAGTCTCTGTCCTAGAAGCTTTCAGATAAGTTCAATATTGATGTGTTGTTTAATACATGGATCGAAGCCCAGAGATTACTGCAGTGCAGAGGCAGGGCTCCTAATTTGATCAAGGGAGGATAGCAATGAGGGCTTCTTGGATTATGTGACCTTCAAACGACACTTCAAGGATGACATAACACTTTTTACCTGAAGGGGATATATGGAAGCTGACCCTCAGATCAGGTACAGTTGACAAAGTTTGTGTCCTTTGGAGTTTTCTATATCTGAGTTCAATTCTAAATATTTACCATATATCTCAAGTTGTTCATAGCTTCCATTTCTTCTTCTAGCACCCATGTCAGGACACTAAGTTGAGGATCCTGAAGCATTAATAGAATTTACTTGCTTATTGCTCAAGTACTCTCACTGCATGTGGAACTATACCCTTAGCCTGACAGGCAGGATCTTCCTCAAGAAACTTCTCCAACATCAGACTCTACATTATAGCCTGTATAGTTCATGAAAGCTAGCAGCCAATATAAACACACAGCTCATTCTTACCTGCCATCTGCCTCTGGATTTTCATAATATCTAGAAAGTTCTGACAGCATCCCTTTGTCTTCTACAGGCAGAAAATGGATGCCACCATTCCTACCTAAGATTTCACAATCTTTGAAATAGCCATCCCAAATCTTTTCCCTCCTCTGGAAGAGACTCTGTGTTTCCTAATGAAGCTGGTTACCAATAAAACTCAAGAATGTTGCAGCATACTTGGATAAAAAGACTTTCATACCAGAGAAACCAAGAAACTACTATAGAGAATGAAGTGTCAGAATGAAAGAATATATGAGAAGAGGAGACTAAGGAATTCATTGAAGTTATTTTACCTAAGTAGATGTGGACATTGACTTATGACCATTTAAATGTGGATTAATACCCACTTCTCAATACTCAAAGTTTCTAACATGAATGAAAATTATTTTTGAGATATATATCCAGGATGACAAAAATAATGGAAATGCAAATCATAGCAAATGAGAA
The DNA here is from genome assembly GCA_004027635.1 of Crocidura indochinensis. Taxonomy (NCBI): domain Eukaryota; kingdom Metazoa; phylum Chordata; class Mammalia; order Eulipotyphla; family Soricidae; genus Crocidura; species Crocidura indochinensis. The sequence goes on along the minus strand of PVKC010004090.1, from coordinate 12,213 downwards.
ATACCATATTATTTGCTAAAACTGGACAGTGGCAGAGAAAAGAGCTAGCAGATGCAGCATGGAAGAGTTCTCCCAATTCCAGCAATGAGACACTGATGTGGCCCACCAATAAAGGCTCCCACCCTTCACATTTTTCTCCTCACCGCCCAATGCACCATGGCCAGCTGTGCATGGAGTTCAAATAGATTCATTAGGGCACAATCCAACAGCACCTCATCTCACACATGGCCTCCACATCTCCTGCTGCCGCCCTAAAATGACCCCCTGGATCCTTTGCCCTAAAGGATCCCCACATGGAGAAATAGTCAGTGCCTGGTATAGCAATTGGCAGCTGCTTGGAAGAAGAGAAATTCCTGCTGGAGGACCTTTGACCAACTGGAACAAGACTGTTGGAAAACTTCCCCATTTTCCTCACTCAGACTGATTGTACAAAAATGCTCTTTCTCATATATAAGAGTCAGCCCCATAAAGCAGAGGAAACTGTTGTTCTTGAACTGAGTGGTAGTTTAGTATGTGGCTGAACCAGCCCAGCAACATGTTTTTGCATTCACTTACTCTCCTCCCTTGCCTTACTCCAAGTTGTATTAACTGCTGTTAGCAAAGAACTCCCTGAGTCCTGCCGACTAATAGAGTAAACCAAGACTATTTCTGAGGGAGTCAAGTCAAAACACTGTCCCCCCAAAACACCAAGAAATTCAAAACTCAGTTGCTTCCTGATATACCTCTGAAATTCTCAAAAAAGAAGTACTTTTCTTTCTTCCCACTAGTCCAAAATGTCAACCCTACTACCTCTATGCAAGTCTTGGGTAAATTTTATTTATAGAATACATTTAAATAAAACCTGGATCCATCAAGATGAACCAAATACAACTCCAGGCAGATCTATTAGAGGAAAGTGATGAAAATGAGAATCCTGGGATGAGAAGTTTTGCTAGAAATAGCATTTCTATGATCTATGATTCCAAATACAGGATACAATTTAGAGACAGGATGTAAAAGAGCCAATAGAAACACTTTAAGGAAATAGATAATGAATAAAACAGGAAAAATACAGGACTGTCTATAACTCCCTAAGAGAAAAGACCTTGTCTATGGAAAAAGAGCAGAATATAAAATAAAAAATATACAAAAGAAACTTTAAAGTTCAATATAAAAATAAAACAAAATAAATAAAATAAAACATAATAGCAGTAATAGTACAGCAGGTAGGGCATGTATCTTGCACACAACCAACCCAGATGATTCCTGACATCCCGTATGGTTCTCTGAGCCTGCCAGGGGTGATCCCTGAATGCAGAGCCAGAATATTAGTAGTCTTAGTATTGATATTAGTAGAAGTATATTAATATTTATATTATATGCCAGTATATAATATATATTATGTTATTATATAGTATATACTATATACTATATAATTATTATAGTATATATAAATTAGTATTAGTAGAAGTATTAGACCTTAGTATTGCTGGTGTGATTCAAAATTAAATACACACATCTAACAACAGAAATAAAATCTTCAAAACAGTGCACCCAAAGAAAAAAAAGTGAGGATATTTTTCAGATAATAAAATAATAATACAAGATGGATAGTTTTAAAATAGAGGAAGGTCACCTAGAGGTCTACTCTCCAGCTAATAAAAATTCCAGAGGATAAAATGACAGAACACAGAACAGGTCTATGACAAGGAATGTTTAAAGAGCCATAGAAAGGTGCATGATTTCAGAGAAAATGTAGGATTTAGAAAAATAAAAGACAGCATGATAATCATAACCAAAGACAATAGAAATGCAGGCTGGAAGGGCCAACCTGTGATATGAAGCTTACCACAAAGAACAATGAGCACACTTAGAGAAATAACCGCACTAACAACTACCATAACAATGATAGTGAGAGAGAGAAAGAGAATGTCTGTCCCAAAGATAGGCACGGCGTGGGGGAAGAGGGAAAGAGGACAATAGTGACAGGAAAATTGCTCTGGTGAAGGGTGGTATACATTTGATGGCTGGAACCCAACTAAGAACATTTTTGTGATTATGGTGCTCAAATAAATTATTTTAAAAGAAAATAAATATAAATTAAGACTTTTAGAAATAAAGACGCAATTGTCAAAGTACAGAGCCAAAAAGTGATAATTTGTTATTTCTGAGAAAAGAGGTAGAGAAAGGGTAAATAGAGGAAATGACTTCTGGGCTTCTAATACCAGATGATTTTGAAAATGATGTGCTTTGCCTATGTGAAAAGAGAGATGAGTGAGAGCGCTGGAGAAATAAAATTTCATAGTATGCTACATTTAATTTTCAAATTGTCTTTAACTTTGAATCTAGATTTCCAAATAGAGGGAAATGATCACAAAGTTCCCAAACATCCTAAAGAAGGCACTTAAGAACATCTCTTCAGGGATTGTCCAAGATACAGGCAAGTTTCATCTGTGACCTCTTCTCCTTTACATGCATGGGTCTCATATATAAGAGAAGGTCAACCATGAATCAAGACAACAGAAAGGGTTGGCTGGAAGGTGTTGCTCTAGGAAAGAATCCTGATCTTTGCCTCTCATCTCGGTCTTAAAAATAATCACTTCTAGGGGACCATAGCAGTGGCTCAGAGATAGGTCATTTGCCTTGCACATGGCTAACCTAGGATGGACCGTGATTCGATCCCTGGGCATCCCATATGGTCCCCCAAGCCAGGAGCAATTTCTGAGTACAGAGCCAGAAGTAACCCCTGAGCATCACCAAGTGATAATAGAATCACTTTTAGGGGCTAAAATAATAGTGGAGTGGGGAGGGCTTTTGCCTTGCATGTGGCCAGCCAGAGTGGCACTGCATTGTGGTACCCCAAGCTTTTAAAGAGTGATCCCTGAACACAGAGCCAGAAGTTAGCCCTGAGTACTGCTGGTGCATTGCATAAATAAATAAATAAATAACTTCTAGTTGATGCAGACTGACCAAATAGAAAAGCAGAAAAATCTTTGCTCCAAGCAACCTGAGCAAATTTGGCAAGTCTTTGGAGCACTGTTCACTTGCAGGAGAACTGCATCCTGGGATACTCAGGGCCTTTGAGACATGAGGCTGCCATTTAATTCCCACCTGCAGGGCTGATGAAAAGGGGGCAGGTAGAGCTATCTGTATAAGAAAACTGAGGGCTTGAGCTGAGCTGAGGGAAGTGGGGAGGGAGCTTCCACTGGGAGAAATGGGTGCCTCTAAGGAAACTAGAATAGAGGTGTATTAAAGAAGATCTTCCCCTGAGGTGAAGGTACCCCAGGAGACAGACAGAAAGGAAATGCTGACAAAGCAAATTGATTCAGTCACTGAGTCACTCTGAAACTTCTATGTTGGGGATCATAAGGGAAATCATTAAAGAATCCAGAAAATCATTAAAAACCCTGCTGGGAGGAAGAGCCAGCAACTGGTCACCCAAATAGCATGCAGAAACTTCTGTCAGCAAATTCTGGAAGCACCCAAGGTCAGTTGTAAGTGCCCTCATTCCCAGCTTCTGCACAGTCCCAGAGGTGTCTCCAACAGGGTAAGTGGGTGGGGTGAGTTGGAACAGGAAGCTTTAAGAAATAAACTATCAGCCCCACCCCACCACTGGTGACTGAATCAGGAAGAAAGAGTAAAGCTTAAATTGGATGTGAAATAAAAGTATTGATTTAATCCATCTTGCCTTTTTAATACCTCAAAATAAAGCTCTAATATTTGAAAGTGACTGGAAACATGATAGAATCTTGCCAGGGGCCAGGAAGAGGAATATAGTAGGGCAGGGACATCCATTTTTCAACTTTGCTTCATTTTTAAAAAGAAGAGAGCTGATACGCACCAACACCTACTGTGTAGCAGGCATGAGTATATGCACAGCTAACAAGACAATTACACTGCATACTATAGATTGGTGATCTCAGTTAATCCTTATAATAGTCTGTCTAGAAAGTGGTTACTAGTCCTGTTTTCTAAATCTCAGAGAACAAGAGATTTCCAAGATCCCATAGCCTTAAAGAGATGGACCAAGAACCAAACATTGACTATACTTTCAGAGCCCATATATACTGTAGCCAAAGTGAGTAGAATTCTAAATATTGATGTCAAGTAGATAGAATTCAAACTCCCAGAAATTCAGTGACTCAGACCTTGTCTTTCTTAGATAAGTTGTTTGTTTTCATTCACCCTTGGGTTCCTCACGAGTAAAAGAGAAAAAAAATTACATCACTGTTACAGGCTTATGAGGGGATTCAATGAGAGCGTTCAAACAGAGCTTATCAAATTGTCTGACACAGAACAACTCCCAATAAACAATATCTACCATTATAATTAAACTCTAATGCATTCACAACCGGAAAGTTATTGTCAAGATAAAACAAGTCAATAATTCAAGAACTCTATTGGGAAAAGAGAAGATACTCAATAATTGGTGAATGCAAACTTTCTTCTCTTATTATAATATGTACTTGCGCTCTGAGCAGGTTACAATCTGCACCGTATTGCAAATATTCATAAAAACATTATCATAAAATTGGTACAGCACTTGGAAGATTTTGTTTAAGTTTCTTTTGTTTCCTCCCTTAAAGTACTGCAAACTGCACTCTGCAGACTGCAAAAGATGGGGTCATAATTTGCCAGTCCATAATTTGCTTATTTTTTATTTTTATTAGCTTGCTTTTTTTTTTTTACTCAAGAAACATTTTCTGGGGGCAGAGTGTGCATGTGATATTTAGAACAAGACAGAGATGAGTAGAATTTAAATTTGCCCTCAGGAGCATATAAGAAAAGCAAACTTGAGAACATCGTCAGGAATGGAGGTGTAGCTAAGGTCTCTGCAGTGAAATTTAGCCTTGAAGTATTCTTCATTGGGCCTGGCTGCAATAAGTGTGTTCTAACTGGTACTGCAATGATAAGTAACAAATGCTCCTGTGACTGGGAGAGCGCATCTACCCAAAAGAGCATAAGTGACCTGAACACATTTGTGGCCATTAAAATTTCATAGAGTGTGGGAGAGAAAGAATAGTTTATTTGCTTAGTCCTTTTCTCAAGACTGTTCAATGCCTGAATTGCCCTTCTGCTGTGAAGCTTGTGGGTTCCATTCAGGAGGCAAGATAGGTAGTAATCTGGTAGTCTTTTCCAAATTATGGATTGGCACATAATAAGCTCTAGCCAAGATTTATCAGATGTGCTGGTAGAGACAGGGGAATGGGAAAGTAACTGACCCCAACTCAATTGGCTCCTTTGCCCTAAGACACTTGTTTTGATGGCTTTATCTCCAGCAGAGAAATAGATTGCATAGACTTCACCTTTTTTTTGTTTTAAGAGTTTTAGCAAGGCTACATGGATGTAAACACAACCCACACACATATACTCACATACTGTTGTGACTCAAGCACCCACATGCACTCACCTTAGGAGACTAAGGGTTTTAGCAATGTACCCTTTCCCTTGTCATCACTCTAACACATTGAAGAACATCAGTTTTCTTTCAACAACATCTCCCACTTTTCTAGGACTTGAAAGGCTCCATGGTAGTTTCAATGGACTCCATAAAAGCAGACAGACCAAGGAAAGATCTTGCCCTCAATCTCTCTCTCTAGTCTCTCATACATTAGGAGAGTAGGTACAGCAAATGCTTTCCTGAGAGAGGACATTTTGAGATAAAAGAACTTTAAGGTAGAGAAGGGAACTCAATCCATTTAGGACAAGACTCTGAGAAAGGAGCCTTTAGCTCAAAATGGATTTGCCCTGAAACTCTCTTCTGAACATTGCTGCGAGATGAAGGCAATGAGAATCAAGGACTAAGCTCTAGTTTGGGACCAGCTCACACATAATAGCTGAGACCAAGTGATAAGTAAACAATTAATCAAGTGCAATGGTTGATGTAATGGTGAGACCAGTGTTATGGAACCCAAGCAGAGGGGTCAAGATCTAGAAAGATATCTTTGAGACATGGCCATATCAAAGCTAGAACTTAAAAATGAGAACCAAGTGTATAACCACCATGTTTTCAAAATCAAGACAACGGCTTAGGGAGATATCTCAAAGAACTGGAGCATATGCCTGTCATGATAATAACTGCATACAATTAATTCCTGACACCTCGTGTCCCTGTCCCTGTCCGACATCACTGGACATGGCTCTGTAGACTCTGGCACTGCTGGACCAGGGTAGTAATGCATCATTGCATACCCTGGCACTGAACTACTGGCCTTTCTGGTCTTTTTGGTTGGCTATCACTATAAAGGGCGTCTAAGACTCTGGAGCATGGTATAATTGGTTTTAATATGTACATATATGCATACCATTTTTAAAGAATGGTAGTGATTGTCAGAGGTTGAAATGGTAAAAGATTGTTCTCTGGAATCTCGAATTTTTCCACTTCCTTGAAAGGCAGAGTGGTGTAGTTTAAAGCATTCTAAACCTGGTTTGTTTATGGTTTTTGGTTTTGGTTTTTGGTTTTGGGGGGGAAGAGCCTTAAACTTAAAACTTAAACGTAAAGTCTTAAAACTCTGATTTTATGTACCACCAGCCAGATGGTTTCAAAAGAAGTCTTTTGCCTTTCTCTGACTCACTTTCTTCAAGATAAAATCTGACTTGCCTGCCTCCTCAGTTAGTTCTTTGATGAGATTTGATGAGATTTGAGAAGATAGCCCTAGTGCAAATGGTTGGTTAATAATGTTGCTATTAAGACAAGCCTTTGTTTTTCTCTATTTGTCCAGAACCCTTCCTTTCTGCTTTCTTGAATACAACAATGAGTTCAACAAAGACCTTCTTTTCCTTCCACACCAAAGCCACCTTTTCAGATATTTCTCTTGGGGCTGCAGTAAGGTACCCAAGTATCTGTTTCTGGCTCCATGCAGTAGACTTAGGAAGCAAGAATCTCCATGGGAAAAAGAGTAATGGAGACTCAGTCGGAAATAAGATGCTCATGGTTTGGGGGTAATGAGCGCATCAGCTATGCAGTATTAATAACTGCACAATAAAGACTCTAGCTATCATTTGGCACAGAATTCTTCCTGACAAGTGCCAACAACTTATCTAAGCAATCTCTGTAATACTGAATGTTCTTTGTATAAAAATATTCATTTTCTTTCAACCTCATAACCACTCAAATATCTTCTCTCTTAGCTCATTTATTCTGAAAATGCACTAAGCATGCACAAATATTATGGACTCTAAATAGAAGGTTAAGTCTTAAACAAGAAGTTTAAGATCGGGCCCGGAGAGATAGCACAGCGGTGGTTTGCCTTGCAAGCAGCCGATTCAGGACCTAAGGTGGTTGGTTCGAATCCCGGTGTCCCATATGGTCCCCCGTGCCTGCCAGGAGCTATTTCTGAGCAGACAGCCAGGAATAACCCCTGAGCACCACTGTGTGTGGCCTAAAAACGAAAAAAAAAAAAAAAGAAGTTTAAGATCAAAGCTAAAAACAATGCAGCTGTCTTGATTTTGTAACCTAGAGATCTGTCCATGTTCCTATTTTTCAGGGTAACAATCCTAGAGGTAAGAGAGAATTTATTAGAGCTGAAGGTTTAACCCTCTCAAAGGCTGGTCTTATTTCACAGCAATACTGTGAGATAGATTAACTTTGCAGAGTGATTAAAAGAAGTCATTAGTTTTAGGTCCTGGAGTTCTTAGAATGAAACTGAGGTGTTCAATATTATTGGTTTGTTTACTTTGGAGAAGTAAAATTACTTCATTTAGGAAATATTAGGAGAGAAAGGAAGAGAAAAAAGAGAGAGCATAAGAGAGAGATAGGAGAGCAGAATGGAGAGGGAAAAGATAATTGTGCACTCAAAACAATGCAGACTTCTTCAGAGGAAAGAGAGCTAAGTTATCCCATAAAAGAAAGAAATCACACATTGCAACCTGAGATGTAGTGACCTCTAGAATGAGAAGTGCACTGTTTCTATTCTTATTGTTATAGAGTAATCAATGTTGTCCCTCATTCTTGGAGCTGTGTTAAATAGAATATGAAATTATGACAGCAAGATTGATCTGTGAACTGCCAGTTAATCATCATTATGGACTATAATACCCCTGTTTTCTCCAACATTGTTAAGGTTTAATTGGTCCTAGGTGGTTGCCCCAAGTACCGTACCAACATCTACCCTCCACATAGTGCCTCATTTAGGGAGTGGGAGGTCACACACAGCAGTGCTCAGGGGCTACTCCTGGCTCTGTGCTCAGAAATCGCCCCTGGCAGTCTCAGGGGACCATATGGATGCCGAGATTCGAACCACCGTTTTTCTGCATGCAAGGCAAACGCCTTACCGCTGTGCTATCTCTCCGACCTCTATAGTGCTTCATTTTACAAATGAGACCCAAGTTGTCTTGTTTTTATGAGCTATCAGAAATAAATTGGCTCTTTACTAGTTTACACTAAAGTGTGAATAACAGTGTATATTTTTGATCTATCCAACCTTCAGCACTTACTACTCTGAATTTATTCCTCTCTAAAAGAAATGCAAAGTATGCTTTGATGAGCTAAAGATAAAGATTTTACAGGTTTATGGTCTTTTTGTTCCTCGAGTTACGTACACTTGACTCAGCTATATTGTTCTCTGTGACCTGAAGTTCACTTATCATAAGATGGCTTTTGAATTTTTATTCATGAATTTGCCCCAATGTTCTCCCCAATTTTATCTTTCATCACCTCAAATAGTAGTCAATAGTACCTCTTACTGTTTCAAATTAGATACTCTGTGGTTTCCTTTTTAACTACATTACTGATATGCGAATATATAAAATAAGCTGTACATAATTAATGAATACAACTTGATGTCTTTAGTGATAAGTATCCCCATAAAACCTTCACAACAACCTATAATAAAAACATCCACAACTACCACCAGAATTGCCCTTCCACATTATTTATATATTGTGTGAGAACACTTGTTATAAAATATACTGTTAGGACCAGAGAGATAATAGTAGAGTTAAAATGTTGCCATGTACACAGCTAACCTTGGTTTGATCACCAGCAATGCATATGATCTTTAGAATATTATCAGGAGTAATACTTTAGCACAGAGTCAGAGGTAAGTCCAGTGTAATATCAGGTGTAGCTTAAATTTAAGTACAAGAAATGAAAATATTCACTTTTTGGTCACAATAAAAATTAATATTAAAAAGATATATTGTATAATACAGTATTCTAAATTATCCAAAATAGCAGCTTTCTAGGACTTATTTGTCTTGCAAAACCAGAGATTGGTACCTTTTGTTAGATAATTTCTTGTTTTCCCTTCTCTTCTGCACCTGACAATTATGTTTCCAATCTGCTTCTATGAACTTAACACGTTTAGATTCCTCAAATAGTTGATATTGTGTAGTACATGTCCTGTATCTAGCTTGTTTCACTTAATTCAATATTTTCAAAGTTGATAAAATGCAGGGTTCCATTTTAATGCTAATTAATATATTATATACTAGTTTTTATTTTTTCACTTTTGGGAACACATTCAACACATAGGGCCCTGTGGCCACTTCTGGGGGTGCTCAGAGGACTGTATGCAGTGCCAAACTTGGATTAGCTCATGTAAATTAGCTACTTTATCCCATGGGAAAAATCGCTCTAGCCCCCCCATGATAAATTTTTATTCATTTATCTATTGATGGAAATGTAGGTTGCTTCATGCCTTAGCTATCATGAATAATGCTTCAGTGAATGTGGGAGTAAAGATATCTTTTTGATAGCTTGTACTCATTTCCTTTAGATATAGTCCTATGAGTGTGATTGCTGAATCATAGGGTAATTCCATTTTTAATATTTTTAGAACTTCTTGTCTCAATGATAATTTCTTAGATTATTATTATTATTCAAAAGGCCTTGGATATTAAATTTCTTAGATATAACAAAAGCACAGACCACGAAAGCAAAAATAGACAATGGGACTATATCAAACTAAAATCTTCTATAAGGAAAAGAAGCCAATCAACAAAATAAAAATTCAGCATAAAATGGAATTAAATGTTGTCAAAATAATAAGAATCCTATTTCTAAAATATGTAAGTATTACCTAAGAAGTATCTCTGTGGGATGAATTGCTTTACATGCCAGCTACTATCCCCTGAGCACTTTCAAGAGCAACTTTTGAATCTAAATCCAGGAGTGAGTCCTGAACATCACTAGGTTTGATGCAAAACTAAATCTAAATCTAAATATTTATATATAAAATAAATATAAATAAATATAAATATAAAATAACTATAAATATAAAATAAATATAAAATAAAATATATAAATAATTCCTACAGCATCAGAGAGAGAGCATCAGGTAGGGTACTTGACTTGCACACAGCCTACCTGGGTTTAATCCCCTGTATCGCTTAAAATTCCCTGAGTATGCTAGGCATAATTCTTGAGAGCAGAGTAACCTCTGAACATCTTTGGATGAAGCCCCAAAATAAACAAGAAAGAATTCCTATAATTTAATTTTAAAATGAGTCTTTTTAATGAGCAAAAGAACTCAAGAGACAGATCTCCAAAGATGTACAAATGATTAATGGGTATAAGAACAGGAGCTCAGCTTCACAAATCATTAGGAAAATGCAAATCAACACCACCAAAATGTAAATTGAGGCACAACATATGGAGTTCCCTGTGTTCTCCTGTCCCAAGCCATTGCTTATGATCTCTATCCATCATAAAGACCCATATTTTCATTCTTGCAGATTCAAATTCTGCTCATTATTAAATCTATGCACAAAGTTGGTTTCCTGCTCATAACATTCTCTGATTTCTCGGTTTTATCATGGCTTCCTCTTCCTCTTGTGGCTCCTTTCCCAAGGATTTAGATATAACAAAAACATTCTGTGTGCTAGATTTTGCTATATACATATTCTCTCAAAAGGGGAACAACATTCCTCAAATATGGTCCCATTGATGACTACATGTTCATTATGAGCCTTTGGTTACTCAATCACTGAGTTTCTATATGCTAGAAAATAAATAGACAAATCTGGGGGATATTCGGAAACATGAGACTCTCAAAGAATTTTTTATATCATCAAAGATAGCCTAAGTGTCTAGTATATGGGAATGATAAAGAGTGTGAAAGATATGAATGTTTTGAATAAAGATTTCCTTTCTGGAAATCTTTGTATACACATATAGGTAGGTTCCTGAGAGGGAGCAACTTCTGAGAGCGCCATCATTCTGACAAAAATGAATTTATCAAATAATTTTACTAATAATAAAGTAGGAAAGTAACACATGGACTCATAAACATGTAATTTAGAATAGGGGGAAGAGGTCCTATACAGGAGGAAACAAAGATGGTGTATAGAACATGGGTTCAAAAATCTATGAAGATAATAGCTGTCTGATATATGCTAAAACTTAGACATCTTGAGAATGAGCCTTTATTTTTTTGTGTTTTTTGGGGGGTCACACCCAACAGTGCTCAGAGGTTACTCTTAGCTCTATGCTGTAGAATTACTCCTGGTGGTGTTCAGGGGACCATACAGGATGCTGGTGATTGAACTCAAGTCAGCCATATGCAAGGCAAATGCCCTATTATCACTCTGACTCCAGCATTTCTTTAATTTTTATATGAAATATTTTGATTATCTAACTCTTAGCCCTTATGTAAAGATTGCATGAAAGTACCAAATAAACATGTAGTAATGCCAGATATGTCAGAGACAAGAATTCTTTTTCACAGTGATGACAAGAACAAGACTGGGATATAAGCCATAGTAGGTGTATCCCTTCTTTCTTTGCATTTTGTCTAATACATAAAAATGAGTTTTACAGGGGCCAGAGTAGTAGCATAGTGGTAGAGCATTTGTCTTACATGTGGCTGACCCAGGGCGGATGCAGGTTCGATCCCTGGCATCCCATATGGTCCCTTGAGCCAAGAGTGATTTCTGAGCACAGAAAAAGGGGTAACTTCTGAGTGTGTTTGGGTGTGGCCCAAAACACCAAAAAAAAAGGAGAGAAAGAAAAAAAATTAGTTTTACTACCAAACTCAACTCTCCTAGAATAATCAGAAACTATAATTTTAGGGCTGGAGCGATAGTTCAAGTGGTAAGGCCTTGCACACGCTAGCCTAGGACAGATTCCCCAGTGTTCCATATGGTATCCCAAGCCAGGAGTGATTTCTGAGCGCAGAGCCAGGAGTAGCCCCTGAGCATCACTGGGTGTGACCCAAAAATGAAAGAAAGAAGGAGGAAGCAAGGAAGGAAGGAAGGAAGGAAGGAAGGAAGGAAGGAAGGAAGGAAGGAAGG
>PVKC010004089.1:0-36744 GCA_004027635.1 Crocidura indochinensis | reverse complement strand
CATAAGCCACATATTCTGAAAGAAATGGATGAAAGTATCACTGTCCATGATACATCAACCTATACTTTGGATGAGGAAGAGGAATGGCTTAGGATTGAAATAAAAATGGGTTTAAACAAAATTCAGATGGATGGTTTCTTTTTCCCTCCATTACCTCTGAGTCTCAGAAGTAGATTGCAATTTGTTCAGAAGATTTAACAAGTCTGAAGGTCTGACCACTTTCTCTTGCTCTGGTGTTGATGTCAACAACTTGACTTGAAGTTCTGAAATTTAGGACCAAGGAGTTCTTTTTGACTAAGGCAGTCAGATTCCTGTTGTATCTGTATTCTCCAGGGAATAATTTGGCATCTCCTGGCTTTTCATTACTACTCCATCTCTTTACTCAAAAAATAATTTGTGCAAATTACATATAACCATGGTTCTTTAATTCAATGTGATTTGAGAAGGACAATATATTAAGTTATTGTTTTTTGCATGTTGGGTGCCTTTGGAAGTGTGCTCTCTTTTTTTTTTTACTTTCAATGACTTATGACTTATTATTGAATTAAATTTTCATTAAATCTCAATTTAGATGACTCATAATGAACATTCATTAAAAAATCAAAAACCAATATCACATGAACTTCTCACTGTTTGTGAAATCAGGTCTAGTTTTGTTGGTAAGTTTTTAAGTTCCCGAAAAATCACTCTCCTTTTAAAGAGAATTACCTTGGGCTTTGGACTTTGTATATTTGGTTCAATGATGCACAAAACCCTCAAAAATCTTTGCTTTTCTACTTACTGACTCCTTCGCTATTGGAACATCATGGTTTTAACTTTAAAGAATTCGTTCTAAAACTATAAGCTCTCAGTGAGACATAACAAGGAAAAGTAGTTCAGTCATTGTAACTTCATTTGCATTAAGAGAATAAATGAGCAGACTTCACTTGATTAGAGGCTTCACTTGATAGAGAACTGTTAGAGTAGGGTCTGCTCAGTAATAAAAATATCTCTTAAAATACCCTGTCATTGGATATACAAGGATGTAATGCCTAATTCTCTAATATATGAGACTATATAATCCTCAAAGGAATACACCTTCCTTGAAGCCTCTCAGAAGATCAGGACATCAATACCAAAATAAGCACCATTTTGGTCACATTTAAGTCACTTTTCAATCAGAAAAACATTCATAACAACTAGTATTTATTGAGCTATATTATACTATTAGTTACTTCCTGAGCATCAGCCCATATACCTTGGAACAGTTCATGAATTATTTTAGAGCTCCAGGGTTCCATTAATTGGATTACTAACTCAGTATAATAAACTCTATTTAGTTGACTTTAGAAAACACCCAGCTATTCACACTAGAATGTTTGATATCCCAAGAGACTCTATCTTTGATTATTTATCTTAAGTATAAATATCAAAACTGGCATGGCATAATTTTAGGTGCTAAATTCTATCATGTTCAAGTCTCATAACTAACTAAATATAAAGTGCATAATTGCAAGAGCCTTTTTCATATCCCTTCATATATTCCTTTATATTATTATTTCCAGAAAAATAGGTATATGTATAAAGTACTTATTGGGCCATGGGGAATTGCCAAGGGGTCACAAATACATGACTTTCATGCAAAGGACCCCAACCTGATCCTCTGTACTACATGACCTCTAAGCACTACTAGGAATGACTCCGGTGTCCTAAAGTACCATTGGTCTTCAGGCTGAGCATTGGAATATCTAAACTGGTTGCCCGAGTGTCACTGAAAGTGACTCTTGGGGCTCCTGAGCACTGCATAGAAAGTTCCACCCACAAAATAACTAAAGAAAAATTGATTATTCAACTAAATAACATAAGACCTCAAACATTCTCATCTCCTCATCTTCACTCTATTCAAACACATTTTTTGTATCAAGTCACTGAAATGTTTGACCAAAGTACATTAATTACCATGTTTTCAAAGAAGTAGCCATACAAATTGTATTCTTATCTTTTCCCCCACTATGTACAGTGTCAGTCTCTGCATTAGTTCTCATGATTTTTTTTATGCTTAGCCATTCCAGGTTGTAGCGAATTTACAGCAAAAATTTGTAGCAATAAAAATATAATTTTAATGACCTTTCTAGGAAGACGCATGTTTCTTGGGAAGATTCAGGTCTAACATCCATACTCTTTGAATTGTAAAATCTTACTTAAATTGTCATCAATTTTTCTTAGAATATATAGCTTAAAAACGAATATATGCCTTACATCTCTTCTGTAATCCATTTTCTCTCCGCTTTCCTGCTCTTTTTCACTCGCAGATGACTTTGTTTTTATTTAACAACCTCTCATCTCCCTCCTTGGTGTCCCACTTCAAAACAAGATCCTTTTTTTTATTCTCCTGTGGAAAATAATTACTAAATAACATACAACTCTATGGTCGTGTATGTTCTAAAGGAACAGCTGCAAAATTGCTAATATTAGGTTTAATTTGGTGACAATAAATTAGCAAATGTGAGGAAACACAATGATGACAGCATAATTATAACAAAAGTCGATGTGCTGAAGTATATGGATGACAATGCATCCTAATTTTAGAGAGAGCAAAAGACCCCGACACCAAATGAAATCCATGCCACCAACAGCCGGATTTAATAGCTCGGACTCATATACTTAATGTGACCAGTCACTGTAAAAACAAAAAGATAGATAAAGCTGTTCAAAAATCCAACGCTAACAAGCAAAGCAGTCTGAAGCCATTAACTGTCAGGAGTAATAACACTTGGAGTGCTCAAATGTGGGGGAAACAGCAGCACTTTCCTGGGGTGGTGGTAGTGGGTACCAGCCCGCACCTGTGAAGAGGGCGCTAAATCTAAGCTCGCATTCATTATAACACAGAGAGGAAAAACAACACTAATAATGTAGCGTCTACACGGAAATAGCAGACAGCAGAGAATGACATTTGCATGGTCCCAGTCAGCTTGTTAGCTGAAGTGGGTTTTAATTAGCTATTTTCCAGCAAGCAAACGAGCAAATTAGTAGCAGTAATAAACAAGAAGAGACAATCTAGCCCAAAGAAAAGGGGAGAGAAAGATCAGGGTGCTTTTGCAGGGGAGAAGGGAGAAGAAGGCAAGAAATAAAAAGGCTTTTCATCAGAAAAAATAATAATAATAACTTTTATAGAATCAAGTAATGTTTTCTCTTGAAAGCACCGGGGGTGGTTCTGTTCTCCTTTCTAAAGAAGAGGAGATGAGTGTATAGTGTTTGTTGATCAATACAGAATTATGCCTCTTAATACAGCTTCTAAATTTAAAAACAAAACCAAACAAGAGGATCTTCAAAGTCTTATGTTTTCTAAAAGTTTGTTTTTTGAAATAATGGGAGTAAATCCCTTAAAAACCTAAATTAAAAAATGTTTTAATGTTTTAAAACAAGTGCAAATGTGTTTAACTATACTGAGAGATACAAAAAAAAAAAAATGAGAACCGAATGATGGCATCTTCCTTTCGCCAAAGGTACCTTTGGAAAAAAGTTTTTTCTGAAAAATTACTTATCATAATAATCAATGGATGCCTATTATATGTTAGGCACACTAATAAATTCTGAAGAAAGAGCTTATTGGTCCTTAGGCAAGTAAACAGGTTCCACGGGAGACAAAGAGCTGAGAAGTCCATGAGAGACACTGTTGAGAAGAACACGGAGAAGAATTTAGAGGAGGAACTTAGAAGGACCATCAAGCCAAAACCTAAAAAAAAAAAAAACAAAAAAAAAACCCAAAGAAAAATGCAACTGTGCAACTGCTTACATGTTTAGGACAGTCATTAGTGGAAAAGGAAAAGGGAAAAAATTGTTCATTTCTCTAACATAGATAGGGAAGGATTCCACAGAGTACATTGTATGGTTTTCATGGTGCAATTTAATTCATAAGCTGAAATAAGATATTAATAAAAATAAAATGAAGAAATCTAAAGGGTGGTTATAACAAAAATTATCTGATCTGATTTAAATGCATTGCAACATGTTATATTTCAAAGGGTATGCTGAGGGAAATATAATAGGCAGGATAAAAATCTGAAATAAATATCACAATAATGTATGCTAAAGGCATGGTTAATTCACTCAAAGAGAGTTATGCAGAAGAAACTGAGAAATTGGAGACAATTTGCCAAGAGACATCAGCCTCATAGTTATTATAGTTTTTACTTAAAAATAGAAATAAATTATTACACCTGAGCTACCTTAGAAGACAGAAAATTGATCCTACATTCTAACATCATTATTCAAAGAACAGTGTCAAATATAAGATACTAAAATGATGTTTAAACACAGAAATATGAATAATATGTATTCTCCCTTAACTGTAGTTAAGTAAGATGCTCCATTAATTGTTCATTCATCCAATAAGCACTTATTGAACTATGATACATGTAATGTTCTAACAGAGTGCACAAATATGAATGACTAAAAGTCTTTCAAGAGTCTTTAATTTCTATCTCAAAAATCAAATCTTCAGACAGAGAGAAACAGTTACATTCTCTGATTCTTCTTTTCTTGATGCTAAACAGTCATGGGTACCTCATCGTTTTTCCAGATAATATTTCAACCTTTTGGGGTCAGAGTGAGAGCACAGTGGATAGGGCATTTGCCTTGCATGCTGCTAACCAGGGTTCAGTCCCCAGCATCTCATATGGTCCCTCAAGCCTGCCAGGAGTGATTTCTGAGAGCAGAGCCAGGAGTAACCCCTGAATGCCACTAGCTGTGGCCTCCAAACAAAAATAAAAAATATTTGAAGTGTCTTCAATTTCATTATCTTCTAATATTTGCTGGGATATGTTTATATACTGATGCAAGGAATCCAGAACAATGCTGTCTGTTTAGTCATTAATGAGCCATAATTATCATAGCCTTTGATCTAGGTTTTGCTTGATTGATCTAACTAAAAGTTACATCTACTTTTTCAACAGTCACAAACAATATTAACTATATTATTAACCAATATAGCTAAGATTTTAGCACATAATGAATACATCAGACATTTCAGATAAGTCAATTGCATCATTTTTGCTCATTAAAAATTTGGTTCAATCTTATCTATTTCCCAGCCCATTAAACCGTGTGAATCCCAATTCGGCATCTAACATATTGAAAACATTTTCCACCCCCAAATACTATTTCATCTTGGAAGTTTCTTAAGAAACCCATAGTCTTTATCAAGTAATAATAAAATTCATAAAGACATGACCAAAAAAATAACTCCACTGAGAACCATCATAACAATGTCAGTGAATGAGGGATTTAGAAAGCCTGTCTCGAATACAGGTGGGGAGTAGGGAAGGAAGAGATAGGGGCATTGGTGATGGGAAGGTTGCACGGTAAAGGGGGGTGTTCTTGTTATGAACAACTGAAACCCAACTACAATTATGTTTGTAATCACGGTGTTTAAATAAAGAAATTATTTTTAAAAAATTTAACATAAAAAAGAAACATCTCTTTTGCTTACATAAACCAGTGGATGATAATTGGATTCTGAAACATTCTCATCTCATCTTCCCATCTATAATGCTCCATGTGTTGGGATGGAAATGCATCCCAAGATGAGAATTTAAGGAAAGATTGATTATTGAAAAGATGATCCCCAGAAAACACTGTAGGAGGGAGTGAGACAGGGAAGGGAAGAAAGAAGGCGGAGAGAGGCTGCTGTGTGGAGAGATGAACAGATGAGTTTATAGGATCACTAACTTTATCTCTCACCAATTGAGTGCTGTTCCCAGGAATGGTAACTCTGGCCTGTGCCCAGGCCACACACTCGGCTGGCAGCAGAAAAGTCCTGAGGCTGAACGTGGCAGGTGCTTGCAGTAATGAGCTATCAGAATACTAAGTGCTGTGGGGATAACAACAGGGCACTAACATCTGCTATATGGCAGCATGTCCGGTAAGATTGAAAGAGGCTTTTTTCCAAAGTCTTCCTCCAATTGAGATATACACAATCAACTTCATTATCCATACTCATTCCTTCATGAAAATAAGTTAAAAGTTATTATCTAATATTATAGACACAATGCTTGATATCTGAATGATTTTACTACATAACTCTCCTTGTAAAATGAAAAATCTGAAAGTGATTTTATCTCACAATATATTTAATGAGTCAACTATATACTCAACTAATTTTATGTAAAAACTTTCCAATTTTTAAGTTTTTTATGATATTCTGTAGTATAGAAGCAGAATAATCTATGAAAAACCTACTAAATATCATTTAAATGTATTTTTTTCTTTTTATATATTAAGTATTACTATCATTTCAATATTTCTTTTGATCATTAAAGCTTTGTAAATTTCTCCAGAACCATTTATATCTTTAAGATTATTAATATCTATAGACTAGATATTTCCCTAGGTCAAACAGAAAAAGTAATTAAAACTTATGTGAATAGGGACCCGGGAGATAGCATGGAGGTAAGGCGTTTGCCTTTCATGCAAAAGGTCATCGGTTCGAATCCCGGTGCCCCATATGGTCCCCTGTACCTGCCAGGAGCAATTTCTGAGCATGGAGCCAGGTGTAACCCCTGAGCACTGCCGGATGTGACCCAAAAACAAAAACAAAAACAAAAAAACTTATGTGAATAAACACACGTTTAAATTTTTTTCTTAGAAATACTATCTGAAGTTACAGGAAAAAAATCATGAGAAAAAATTATTCCAGACTGTAAAAATTTGACTTTTTGGCGGGTATTTGTAAGTTTAATAACTAGGATACCTGAATTTAATCATATGTTGTAGTAAAATTTGTATACATACATGTTTGTATCTTTAAACTATTCCCTACTAAGAGCTGGAAAGATGATTTAGGGACTGAGGCTCTTGCATTGCATGCAAACTTACAGGTAATTATGGTCCCCCAGAGTTAGGAGTGATCCCTGAGCATAGACCAGGAGTACACTCTGGAACACTGCTGAATGTAACTCAAAATTTGAAAGAAAAAGAAACTATCCTTCAAGGTTCAAGCTAAGTAAAGTCAGATCTTCCGAAGAACTATATATACCATTTTTAACTTATTTGGCTTAAGAAAGTTTCCTATATACAAAAGGACTTGGAAGGAACAATTCTGTCTCATCATGGTCATTTCTTCTGATCATTTGATCACTTGAATTATGCAAAGTTGGGGCTAAAATATAAACTAGTAGCCTGATTCCCCAAACCCTAAGACAAGAAGTGATTCACTTAACAGTCCTATATTGGTAGTACCCCAGGATCTAAAAGAGGCAGATGCACAGTATATCTGGATAAATGAGCCATTCAGTTCAGTCTCAGAGGATCTTTACTGTGCATCCCGAGATACACTGCTATCTATGTATAAACTTGTCCTTCAAGCTTAAAAATTTTGCAAACCAACATGGCCAAGGGTGAACAGAAACAAAAATAATATTACCAAATATGTAATTTTTAATATTTATATTGTTACCATTACTAGTTACAATAAACATTAAAATATGAATTTTAAAAGAAACTCAGAAATGGATACTTGAAATAATATCTGAAAATATATCAAATGAAGATGATGAGAACTAAGTTAATAACAATTTGAAAAGTAGCTTTATAGAAGAATTAGCATGAAAGACCTAGTTGTAGAGCTCAAAAGATATGGAAGAAAAAAATAATCAGAAACGACTATAGAGGCAAATTCATGCATAGTGCACAAAAAAAGTGGTGAACAGAAAAGAAGGCTCAACATACATAAACAAATGTTATTGAGAAAATATAAAGAATTGGGAGAGGAACTACAGAATTTATCATTTTAAATCCTTGAAGAATTGACAAAAATTGACTTTTTGGTTGGTTTTGTTTTAGAAGGACCCACAATCATCATTGCTCAAAGAGTCTGATAATCTTCATGTCTATGTTTTGCTCAATGGTCATACCTTACAGCATGTAAGGGGACTATAAAGTTTCTTGGGATTGAACTCAAAGCCTTACACATGTTATGCCCTATATAAATACTTGAACATATACCACTTAAGCAATCTCTCCTGCCTCCAGAAATTTTTACATTTATAAAATAACGTCCTCTGCATATAAGAAAATATTCTTATTTGAAAATGTTGGGAAATCCTCAAAGTATCTAAATAAGGAAGTCTTGATGGTGAGAATAAGATGATTGAACATACTAGATTAGTCTGAAAGAAATGAGAAAACATTGTAAATAAACTTCAACCTCAATAATAAAAGTCAAAAAACAGTGGTAGAGTTTTCAACATGTAATTTAGCCCTCAATCTCGCTTATACTGTTTCAAAATAAGAAATAAGAAAGACAACAAAGTAAAGACAGCAATGGAAGTTTTACAAATGTAAATCTTCCCTTCAGAAAATTCTAAATTATTGTGAGTAAAATGGATGGTTCCAGAAATGATGGTGTTTGTGGTGTTTGTGAGATAGTCAGTAGCAGGTGCTGAGCACAACACTTAAGTTCAATTTAAAAAAAATTATTAAATGGTACCTATAAAATATAAATTTTACCTATAAAAGTTAAATATAAACCTAAACATTTACCTATAAATCTAATATCAATGAGCATAACAAAAATAAGCATAACAATGATGAGGATTAAATTGATTCAAATTTAAATTAATTAAAATACCCAGAAAGACTGGAGCAATAGTACAGCAGTAAGACATTTGCCTTTCACATTGCCCATCCAGTACAGTCCTTGATTTGATTCCTGGCATCCCATATGGTCCCCCTAAGCAGGAGCGATTTCTGAACTCATAGCCAGGAGTAACCACTGAGCATCACAGGGTGTGGCCCAAAAAAGCAGATATATGTATATATACACATATATGTGTATATGGCCCAAAATCCAAAAAAAAAAAAAAAAACAAAAAGAGAGAGAGGGAGAGAGACAAAACAGTGGAACAAAATGAAAAGTGCTTAATGAACAAAGAGAAATAATTTCCGATTTATCAGAATATCAGATGAGAGGAAAGTGGGAAAAGAGAATGAGAAGGTAATAAAAATTAATAAAAAGAAAGTAAAATATTGATATATGCTTTGAAATAACATGCTTTGCATTAGTATTAATATTATCATTTTTTGTTTTGTTTTGTTTCTCAGGCCACCCAGCTGTACCCAGAACTTACTCCTGCTCTAGACCCAAAGATCACTCTTTCAGTACTCAGGAGACCATATGTGGTGATGGAAATTGAACTGGACATTGCTATGTACAAGACAAGTACCCAACCTGCTGAAATATTTCACTGGAGCATAATATTTATTTTTTAGGTATACAAAGATCTCACATCACACTCACCACCAAGGTGCCAATGTTCCTTTACCATAAGTTTCTTCACATTTCATCCCTTCCTCCCTCAATTTTGTCCATTTCCTTCTGCAGTTAGTTACCTCAGTTCTCTATCTAAGTCCACGGGTTTGTTTTCAATGTACACTACCTATTCTCTGCTTTGTTTCTGTATACAGAAGATGTCATGACCTGGACATGAGTGAACTTAAAGAGAGGTTCAAAAAAAGATCCTTAGGATGCTAGTTAAATTATGTCTCAAATAATATTTATGCCACATCCTCATTTCCCTTAGTGCTTCATTGACAGGCATCCAAGGTCTCTCGATGCCTAGTGCCCTCCTTTGTTGGTATCGGTGGCTTCTCGAACCCAGTGGTCTCCCTTTGTGGGTACAGGAAGCTACGGCCTCTCGGCCTCTCTCCAGCCTGATGTTCTCCTTTAGTCTTACACAGGGGTGCCCATGGCAGACGAAGTTGTCTTTCTTCCTCTCACTTCTTTCACTTAACATGATCCCATTGGTTCGTGTCATGTCAAAATGGCAATATTTTATCTTATCTTTTCACCTATCATTAACTATTAATCATTAATTGTGATAAATATAAGAAGATAAATTCTACCATTTTTCTTAAATCTACAATTGTCATAATAGGCTTTAAATCACAGGGTCCATCTTGATGTTGGATGAAGAGATACACTAAGAGCATAAAGCACATCCAGTATTAACAAAAATAAAAAATATGTAAGAAAGAACACTATTAAAATAGAGTCTGGTAATAGTACATCAGGCAAGAACCTTATGACAAATATAGTACAAGGGACAAAGAGAATCACTAAAAGTATTGATGAGTAAAATGTTAAAAATCTTTACTTAGTGACAACTATTTGTCAGCATAGCTTCATTAGTTATAATCAATATACCACTTAGTGGTGATTGCTGAGTAAAGGGTGTCTGAGTACATATAGGATCAGAAATATATATGAATGATCTTTATCTTCTGCTCAATTTTCTTTTGAACCTAATTTTGCTCATTAATAAAGACTATTCATTTTTGTATTATTGAAGTACGCAGGATCAAACCATTCATTCATACAACTCATGTTTTCTCCATCCAAGTCACAACCCCAGTCTCATAAATTCTATATTTAAGAAAATAAATAAAAGGAAATGAAGACATACACATTAAATATATTGGATAAGAATATAAACCTCTAGCTATATGCAAAAGAGGCAAAAATTAAAATTTGAATAATTATTTTATTGTTTCATTCTATCAAGGAAAGATAAAATTTAACCTCATGGGACCAGAGAGATAGCATGGAGGTAGGCATTTGCCTTTCATGCAGAAGGATGGTGGTTCAAATCCCGGCATCCCATATGGTCCCTTGTGCCTACCAGGGGCAATTTCTGAGCATAGAGCCAGGAGTAACCCCTGAGTGTTGCTGGGTATGACCCAAAAACCAAAAAAAAAAAATTATAACTTCGTATAAGCTGTTCTAAGGAATGATAAAAATAAAAATTTAAAATCATTTTATGAAAAATGTATCTCTGAGAATCCATATAAATTGAAACTAAATATATATATATATATATATTTAAAACATATCAATGGCCCAGTTGGTTTTCTCTCCAAAGGCAAAATTGTGTTCAAATTTGTGTTCATTTTTACCAGTTGAAAGAATAAAAGAATTCACTCTCAATAGACACAGGAAATCAGGTCTAACATACAAGCTCTATTTGTGATTGAAAGAAAGTTATAGTAATCTGGACATAGGAAAATATCTATATCTCCTCCAAAAGGCCTCCTTTAATGAGTTCTAAGAAACACTTTTCTCTGATGTGACAATATTTCGCTGAGAATTTCAAGCACAAAGAGTAATTCTTTGCTTTTATCATAACCAGTTTTTCTTATTACCTTCAACTGATTTTCAACTTTTCTATAAAAAAAAAACTTGCCTTGAAATGTTGTATTTCTTTATTATTTATTGCTATCTTCTTGAAATTTTGCACACTAACTCAAATTAATATCATGTTAAACCAATTTTGTCCTTTTTTATGTAAATATTGCTTTTAATTTTGAGAGGAGAGGATTTTGTGATGCTCAGGGTTTACTCTAGCTTCATGTTCAGATATTACTCATGGTGGTGCTCCGTTGACCTTATGTGATGCCAGGGATCAAACCCAGGTCAATTTGCATGCATGGTAAATACGTTACCACTGAATTGCTAGCAGTACCTTGCTTTTAATTTTTGCACATTTCATTTCAATTTGAAAGACAGAAATCGTCTATATCTGTAATCATGTTTGTGCTTTCCTCAAACGTTTTTTTAAATAATCATTATAGCATATATTTCTCTACTAATTTGAGCCTCTCTGTTATTTCTGTGTGTGTTAATTGCATTTTTTTAGGTTATGTGTCATATTTTCTTAAAGCTTTATATGCTTTCAATTAATTCTGGTTGAAGAACTTTGTGGACTGTATGTAGCTCAATAGAAGATTTTGTTATATTCCTTTTATTCGTTTTGACCTCTTTGCCTGACGTGTTTACTTGAAAATATTTTGTGTCTATATGTGATTACTTTTAAGACTTGTTAAGTCCGATCTAGAAAAGCCTTTACAGGAATAAATTTAAGCCATTCCACTAATTTCCTTCTAATGCTTTCTACTCAATGACTCCCTTACTATGAATTCTTTCTGACATGCAGAACCTGTTCTCAGCTCCCTGTGAGCTTCAGGAATTATTAAGTCTGCTGATTTACACTGGTTCTTTCTTCCAATTCTTGAAGTTCATCCTCTTATAGAAACAGATTGGTAACCTTCCCAAAACTCACGAGGGCTTTTCTTCAAAATTACTGAGCTCTGTCTTTGTAGTACTCCCTTTGAAACAATATCTTGTTCTCTCCAAATCCCTACTAATGTCTCTAAAACTCACTTGGATTTCTTGACTTTAATTGGTTCCCTCTATTCCTCCACAACAAAGGTGAAATCTTTAGCATGGTAAACTGTGGCAATTATACAGTTTATCACAGAGAGACAATGCAGAAGTTAAGGTGTTCGCCTTGCATGTGGCCTACACTGTTTTGAGCCCCAGCACCACACATGTTGTCTCAAGCATGGGCCAGGAGTGAATGAGCACTTTTCTTTGAACCCAGAGCAAAGAGAAAGCATTGAGTACTGCCTGACATGACCCCAGAAAGCAAACCCCTCAAAATTCAGTCTTTTAATATTTATAATGACTAACACTTACATAACTTTATTGTAAAATTGACTTGAAAAAACGTCCCAAACATGTTTGAGTCTATGAAATGTTAGAAATGTTCATTTATGGATACCACTCTTTATGTATAAGCTATGAAAAGACAATAATAATAAAAGACTGAATCTATGGTAGATGCTTTTAAACTTTTTCCCATCTTTTCAAGTCAGTCAAGTCAATAAAAGTAGCAGAAATCAAAGAGAAAGTAAGTTTAATATATATACAGACAAATTGCCAATCATATCCTGTCTCGGTACATTTTCTCACTGGGTATAAACTTTGCTATGAGATTTTTATTGAGTAATTTATTTTCAGCCCATGTAATATTTTATTAGTTCTGGGTTGTTTATTTTTCTTTTTCCACAAAATTCATCCTTTAAACTACATATAAAAATGACTAGCTCATAAAACAACCTGGACATATTTTTATGTCTCGGATGAAATATAGTCAAAATATTGTTTGCTATATATTTCTCAATAGGTATTTTAAAATGATAGCCCCAACGCCAGCATGTTAGAACACCATGGACATTAACTGAAATTCACTCTTCCTTTTGATGAATTGCTTAAATTTCAGAGAACATTTATTCTTCTGCACACAACTCAAGTCAACATTAGAAGTTCAAGTTTCTAACTTGCTTTAGTTATTGTTGATTTTTTAATTATATTTACTGTATTTCAGCTAATCTGTCTGGCTCAAACATTTGAAAACAATTATTTCATAGTCTATGAAATATTAAAATAAGTTTTGTAGTTTTGATGTTAATATGCATTATCCGGGACCGGCGAGGTGGCGCTAGAGGTAAGGTGTCTGCCTTGCAAGAGCTAACCAAGGAAGGACCACGGTTTGATCCCCTGGTGTCCTATATGGTCCCCCCAAGCCAGGGGCAATTTCTGAGTGCTTAGCCAGGAGTAACCCCTGAGCATCAAATGGGTGTGGCCCTAAAAACCAAAAGAAATATGCATCCTACAATTAACATGTTTATCATCTTGTTAATTTTTTCAAATGGTTTAGCTATCCCCTGTTTCAAGCAGTATAGTTTTTTTCTGTCCCCCTGGATACTTTCAATTGCTTTTACTGATTTTTTGAAGATTAAAATCATTTATAGCAAAAAGTAAAATGTATATTTATTATAGCTGGTGTTAATATAGTCTTTTCTATTATATACTATTATGTATTAGATAATGACATAATGGTAAGGTTATTTTCATAACTGATATTGTATACCCTACAGGCCATAAGATGTCTCTTATGGTTCCAAAGATATTCTTGCTACCTGTTACTCTGGTCTATTAGGCATTGTAATTATATAATTAGATGTTCTTTAAAGACTATGTTAGGTACCTCACAGATTAAAATGGTTCCTCTGAAGCAGTTACCAGATCTATTATATAATTATGTAATTAAGTTTATGTAGTAAAACTCTTAACAAAACTCTTTAAAAATATAAACAACCTTCACAGAGCAACCAATAACTTTGATTGCAATTTGGAAAATGGTAATATAGTAAATCAAGAGAAAAGTTCTCTCAGTAGTAACTTTCATATTAGGATCTCATCCCTCAAAGGGAAGCTTAAGAAGACTATCTCTAGCCGCTCAATTATTCAGAACATTAGCTAATGATCTTATTAACTGCATTTCAAGAGAATCTCCTCCGTAAACTTGCTGATCCACCATTCTCAGCGATATTCAAAAACTCATCATAATTGGGGACCATGAAGAAAGAGAAAGTGACTCATTGTTCAAATAAAATGAAAGCTCTATCTTGTCATTTTTATATATTTAAAATCGATTATATTTTTATTTTTCTGTGTATCCCAAAGCATAATTCTGTAGATTATACATTTGCATTTACAAGGTAGAAATAAAACAAATGATATATTAAAAATATGAAATCAATTCCCTATATATGCATATATGCATATATATATTATAATTGTAACATTTTGTCAAAGCTGTACTGGGACCCAAAGATATAAGTTATTGGACTGAGCACAAATTTTGCCCACCAGAAGACCTAGTTTTTCTCCCTGGCACCACATGGTTCCCTAAGTACTCTGGGAATGCCCCCACCCACCCCCAGAACAGAGTTTAGATTAGCTATTGAGTACTCCTAGGTGTTGTTTAAAAAAAATAATCTCCACTGGGTGACGGGAAAGGTAGGACAAGAGTTAAGGCACTTTATTTACACACTGATAACTCTAACTTGATGCCTGACACAGGCCAGGAGTAAGATCTGAGCACCCTGGATATGGAAGAATGAGAAGGGAAGGGAAGGGAAGGGAAGGGAAGGGAAGGGAGGAAGGATGGGGAGGAGGAAAGGAAGGAGGGAGGGAGGAAGGGAGGGAGGAAGGGAGAGACGTAGAGAGGGAGGCAGGAAGGAAAAACAAGTGACCCAAATATAAAATCTGTACATTTGAAAATTGATACCTCTCACATTGTTTGATGCAGAATGAAAGGTATCAATCTATAAAGGGACCGTCAATCTATAAAGGCCCCCAGAAGGCAGAAAAGTAATTGAATTGAATTGAATTTATCTTTTAAAATAAGTTCAGCTTTTAGAGTGCACAGATATCTGGGTCACCTCCACCCTTGATTTACACACAATACTCAGTAACCGTCTTCTCAGGCCACTTTCAGTTCCCTACCACCAACCCCTGGTAAAATCTGTGGCCTGTTCATTTCTAATAACCTCTCCTATTTCTAATAACCTCTCATTTCTCCACTATTGCCATTCATCCAAAAATGTGCCATTCAGAGCACATTTTCCATGACAGTATTTTTATAACATCTATCACCGTTGCTGTGTGGCCTCAATTGTTTATTTTGTGCTGATTTTAGAAGAAGAAACACTTCACATGAAAAGGCCTTGTTTCCTCAAGTATTCATTCAGTGAGCTGATTTTCTTTTACTGCACAGCAGATAGTCCCAAAATTTAGCAACTTAAACAATGATTTTTTTTATTATCTTTCGTAGTTCTATGAGGTGTCTGAGCTCAGCGAGTTATTACCATTTCCGGTCTTTCATGCAGTCCTGGTTTGAAGGAGATTGGGACAGTGTTCTGTCAACGTCTGATCTGGGCGGTTCTTCATACTGTGTGTTCACATTTCTGGGACCTCAGATTAAAGAATTATATCAATTGAGATTTGAATGTCTCTTTCTACATGACCCCCAGATAAGACTAACTTGTGTTCCCCCAAAGCAGAGAAGTTTCAGAATGATAGCGAGCTTCTCATCAGAATGCACACACTTTCTGAGAAACCAAGGTGCTAGTTGGGAGATAAGATTCCTGGAGATCCTATTTGAATAAATGGATTCACACATCAAATATATGAAAATGCAGGATATACAAATTAAGGAATAGGATAAAGCCTACTCTAAGTCGGTGAAAACATTTCTGAAAGTGTCAGAGTAGTTAAGCAATGTTTGATGGTGTTTGAGTAGGTTCTGTTTTGTTAGATTAGTCAAGGTCCATTGATGGTTTTGGAACCAATCACATTAAACTGACTTACTCTAAATGTTAAAGTAAATTTTGTATCAGCTCCATTTCATTCATTTAGAAATATTCATACCATAACTGTAAATTCTTGATAAATCTGTGAACAAAATACAAATTTATCGAGTGATAGTACATGTATCTTATTTTAGAGAAAATTCAAATGTAAAAGACACAAGATTGGAAGAATATAAATGGCATAACTGTTGCCAGTCACCTTTAAATGCAGGTAAACAGTGTTACTTTTCCTTTTTTTTTTCTAATGTTTTTAAGATATTCAAGATTTTTTTTTCAGAAAGGTTTTTAAATCCCTTTAGGGGAAAGAAGGATTTGTTTAAAATCCAAGCTGCTATTCCTTTCATGCAGATAAGGAGCCCAGCTCTGTACATATCTATCACAAATAACCTAGGGATGCAGAATCTTTAACACAGTTAGTGAAGTTGGAATTAAGAAAGAAACCTGGGGAGGTCCAGGAAAGTTCAAAAGACAAATATCATCTTTCACTGGATAAGTAGGAAATGGGAACAACTTTCTTCACAGAATGGTGATGATTGAAAAATAAAAGTATCTAACAGAAGAAAGAGTCAAGAAGCTTTGTTAATGGTTCAAGTACAGAGAGTATCTGATAGCTGTCAAATCAGAAGATCTAAAACAATAGAGTTTACTGATAGGAGAAGCTGATTATAAATAATGAATGCAATAATCAAAACTAGGTTTCTATTATGCTTGTTTGGCACACTTTGGCACTAAGTTACCTAGATTTCAAATATAATGACTGAAATGTTATGTCTATTGTCTCATTAAAATTTTAGTTTCTAAGGAACAAGATGCTGAATGAAACATCAGCAAGTCTTCATATTATTGAGTGGACCTAACCTTAGGCTTATAATGACTTATGCGAACTAAGTACCTCGAAGGTAACTAGGGGGAAATAAACAGAAAGTAATATAATGAGATGAGAGATTTCTTCTCCATCTTTCTCGCATTTATACCTTCCTTTTGGGTTAGTTACATAAACAACAAGAGCAAAACAGTCAAACTTGATGAAAGGTCTTCCCAACTGCAAGATTTCCTTAATTTTCAAGTGATTTTGTAACGCAAAAGAAATATTCTAACCTTGCAGCAGTTTGGCAGCTTACCAAATCTTAGGTAAAACATAAAATAAGCGTCTCATAATCTTGACTAAATTGTCTTATTGTAGGGAAGAACACGTGAGGGGATCTACACATAGCTAGAGGAATTGCTATCAAAGAAACAGAAGGAAACTCAATGGCTTACTAACAACAGTTCCTATGGCTCCTTTCTTTACTTTTCTATTTTTTAATTGAATTTTGTGGACATCTTAAAGATATTGGGAAACAAATCTAAAAGCTTTAGTCTTTATGAAAACATTACAAATCATTATAGTTTGGTTAAAACACTCTCATGCAATTTATAGATCCTGCTAAGCTTGAGTTTATACTGTCTTCTCAACAGCTACAGAGATTGTAACTTTTTTAAGATCCTATTTTTTAAATTTTATTGAAACCATTGTGATTTACAAGTCCTTTATAGTTGGATTTCAGGCACATAGTGACAGTGAATTAGGGCCTATCCCACCACCATTTTTGACTTTCCTCTACCAACGTTACCAGCGTGTATCTTATACCAGTACCTTTAGCCCCCTGACCTACCAGTGTAACAAACACATGTTAAGTTTAGGTGGTTATAGTTTGGGTCTCTTGATTCTATTATTGTTGATTTTGGCTTGAGTATTTAGTTTTGTCATTTCTGGTCCATTGATTTGTCTAGGTAAACTTTTGAATGTTAGAAATTGTCATCATCTCTATTGAGTAAAACAACATTCTAAGACAAAGGATGTTATCAGTAGCAAAACAAATGTCTTCCATGCATGAACCATGAGTTGAATCCCTGACATTGTAGACAAAACTTATAAGAGTGATGATTAATTATAATTTATACCTAATGTATACAAATATCTGATTTTTAAACATAAATTTGGATTGGGAGTCTAGTATACCTAGTTTAGTGACATCTTTAGAGAAACAGAGGTATTATCATTGATTACCTTTAGTCCTTTCTAGTATCAAGAACTAGATACTAGAAGCATCTATCTAGAACATTTGGCCTGGTTCCCAAACCAAATTAAAACCAAGCAATTTGAATCTGAATGTAATAGGCAATCTTGAACAGACATACCTTGAATAAGCATCAAGAAAATCTGTCTCATTATGTCACGGTTGCCTTTCTGAGCTAAGGAATGTGTTATTTCTTTTCTCAGAATATCCAGCATTATTGTGAACATTTTTAATTATAGCAAGTACCTTTCATTCTGGGAGGATGAGTCCCTTATGTATTCATTCATCTCTTAATTTCATCTATTTTCTTCCTCTCCAAGAGTATCTATCTATTCAGCACCTCAAAATCAAGCACACTTAATTCTTGACACTACTATGGACCATTTTTATTATTTCATTCCACATCAAATTTGCCTATTCTGGGGCAAATTTAGCAATGGTTAAAGTGCTTGTCTTATATACATTTGATCCGGTTTTGATCCTCTGCATCCCATTTGGTACCCTGAGCACCTCAAGGAGTGATTCCTGAGTGCAGAGCCAGGAGTAATTCCTGAGCACCACCAGGTGTGACCGCCCCCTCCCCCAAAAAATTACTTGTTCCTTAAGTCCCTGATATCCAAAAACCGCACCATCTCTGTGGGATTTAATTGTGTCCTACTTCAAAGAGATACTTTGAAATCTATATACCTTTGGATGTGATCTTACTTTGAAATATTGTCTCTGCAGCTGTCTTCAAATTAAGATGAGATTTTTTTTTTGAGTAGACCTATTCAAAGTAATTGTTAAACACAGACATGCAAGAAGAAAGCCAAAGTAGAAATTAGTGTTGTATATCTATAAGTCAAGAAACACTCAAGACTGCTGACCATCATCAGAATAAAAGCAAGAAACAAGAACAGACGTTTGTCCTTTGTCCTCATGATTATTAAACTCTAGTGGTGCTCTGATTTTATACTTCTGATCTTCAGAATTAAGTGACAATACATTTCTCTTGTGTCAAGTCATTCTTTTATTTTGCCATAGTAGACCTTGGAACTTAAATGACCTATCTATAAGTCTTTGAGTACATTTTAACTTGGTAAAACATATAAATAACATTGTAGAAGTAACCACACTTTCGATTTTCTCTTTTAAAAATAAGAAATATAAACGTTATCCCTTCTCTGAGTTAGGGGTACTAAATAAAATGTAACACATACAGGCATCCTCTATTTTTTTTTTTTTGGTTTTTGGATCACACCTGGCAGTGCTCAGGGGTCACTCCTGGCTCCAGGCTCAGAAATTGCTCCTGGCAGGCACAGGGGACCATATGGGGCACCGGGATTCGAACTGATGACCTTTTGCATGAAAGGCAAACACCTTACCTCCATGCTATCTCCCAGGTCCCCATCCTCTATGTTTTATTGTAAATAATTAAGTAATTAAGTAAATAATTAAGAAATTAATGTTTAGATTCATAGTAGACCTATTTTAGAAAAAATTCTTTTCAGAATTTCTAAGAAGTATGATCAAAAGTGAGACAGAAAACTTAACTTAATGCCCAGTAAAATTTGGTAGCCTACACATATAATATTGAGGAAGACATGGTGAGGATACTTCAGAAGTAGAACACAAAACAAACCAAACAAAAAATACTTTTACAAAAGCACCAATTAGAACCATCAGGGATAAAAAGGCAAGTTGCATTGTATAGACAGAAATAATAGAAACGATACTTTGCTTTTTGGGAGCATGAGTTCAAAGTGGCATGAAGGCATGATACAGATCTAAAATTGTAATAGACAGACTCATTCCCAAAATCTAGAAAGATTATGCTGGAAAAAAGAAACCCTAATATTAATTACTTTTCTATGTGCCAGGATTTTTACATAGATTAATTGACTTCATCTACAACAATTATGCAAGCTAGTAGGTCTTAGTACCTCTGCACTTCAGAGATAAGAGAACAAAGGTTTAGAGGGCAGTTGGAATTCATACCCAAAAAACCTGGGTCTCTGCTCTGCTGTTTCTCATAACCTTTTCTCTGTGAGAAGTGCAAATTAGAAGTAACTGAAGAAGGATGCACACATCCACTAAGCAAATAACATATATTAAAAAAACTCCACTGATGCAAAAAGAGTAGACTGACAGCTCATATAAAGGAATGCAAAATTAAAGGACAAATGTATGAGTAAGAAAGCCAGTAGCAGGGGAGAATTCACATAGGTGTCACCTTTGAAACTGGCATCAGAAATTTTTAAGACTAGAACTCTTGACTAACTGGACATGAGGTCTATTTCACAATGACCCTCCCATAGTCTTAGATAAATGAAGAGTTGAATGCAAACCTTATTTCGTTCTCATTAATATTCCTTATTGATTGTCTTGTTTTGTTTTGTTGATGGTCCATATCCAGCTTTGCTCTGGGATCACTCCTTGCAGACTAGGACCCATTTGCATTCCAGGGGATCAAATTTAGGTCAGCCACAGACAAAACAATTGCCTTAATTTCTTTCTTCTTTCTTCTTCATTTTCTGCAATGTACTTGAATCTGTAGTCTGGTTCTCTGCTCCTAGAAGCTTAAGGTTTTTTTCCCTACAGAGGAGAAATAAAGGAGGGACCAAGGAAGGACTTGAGTTTTTCCTGAAATTTTATCTATCCTGACGAAGGCCCATGACAGATGTTCACTCACTGGTCCTTTTCATGTACACCAGGTGAGTTTTAAGGAGATGTGTTTCTGAATGCTTATGCCTGTCGTTTATACATTTTCAGTACACTTTTGGTTAATCAAACCTTATCAGACTAGGGGTCTCAACTCCATATAAGGTTGTATAACTGAATGTGAGGGGGGCCATAAAGTATTTGTTTAAAATAAATTTATTGGAGCTAGATAGATAACTTGATTGACCAGTATGGATCAAAATGGTCTGTATTCAGCCCTGTCACTGCATTCTCCCCATATAATCCAAAGAAGCACTGAGTGTAATCCTTAAGCCAAGAGTTATCCTTAAGCTCCATCAGAAGTGCCCTTACATCCCTCCAAAATGGAAAATTAGCTTTTAGAGCTATTAATGGGCTTAACTCAAACTATATGGAATGTGAAGGTGACTAAAGAAACCAGCCTTCATAATCTTGGGGAGACCAATTCTGAGAATCTTGGGGTGGTATATTTTGACCATCTTCATCCCTATTCCCAGCTTAATTCTCATTCTCATAGCATCTCATTGAGCATTCTATATGTTTTACTGTCAGTGATATGATCTTTGCCTTGATTTGCTCAATACACAAATACAAATAGTATTAAGGTTGAGACTTTATAAGGAACATTTATGGCCATCATATTTTTGCCTAAAAAATCATACCTAGGGCACAATGGGGACTTAACTCATATCTGAACAAGTTATCACAATTTAGTCTTCAGAGATTTGGGGGCTTTATTCGGCCCTTGTGTCAGAGCCATTTTCTTCTCTTTTTCTTTGCCTGCAGTCCTAAAATGGTGCTGCCCTCCTCCTTAATGCATCAGGACAGTGGAAGGAAAAAAGTTTAATCTGCTTTGAGCACTGGCAGCTCGCGCACTCAGATTTACTGATCTCTAAGGGCACTTATGTACCCACTGTTTGTTTATTTTGGAATTATTTTATTATCAGCTCTACATGGTTATAAACCGTTGCCAAGATGGAAAGCCCTCCGAGGACTGTTATTACTCATCCTCAGGATGCTCTCTGACCTGACCTTGAGAAGTAGCTGCAGCTCCTTGCAGAAGCTGGAGATAATAAAATCTTCCTGACTTGCTCTGGGCCAGAGAGATTTCTGCCCAGCACCACAAACAAGCTGTTGTTAGCCATGAAACTCTGCAACTGTCAAAAACATGCCAGAGGACTGGTTTCAACTTCAACACGGGATCACTGGAAGTTTTGCTCCTGTGTGTCTTTGTCTCCCTGAAACAAGCTAAACAAAGCAAAATGCAGTCCTTCTTTAGAAAGAAAAAAGTCCTTTAAACCAAAGGAAGAAAATTCTTCTACAGAAATTCTTACAAATAGAACAAGTTGCTCAGAATCATCCTTCCCAAGAGAGTCAACTTCTTCCATTTTATACATCACATTTTTGTCTTTATATATGACTACGTTATAGTTGTCAGCTAAATATATATATGTGTTATAAATATAATATGTGATCTATACACATCAAATATATGTGTCTCTATATTTATATACATGTAGTGGAATATCCTTTCAAAGCATATGTTATAATGAAGTGATAAACAACATTTTTATATGTATGGTTTATGGAACTGAAATTTAAGCCCTATCTTTAAGGCTTGTTGGATGAATAATTCCTAATAAAAGAATAACACAAGTTACATGAGCCAGTTTAAAATTTCCAAGGAGGATTAGAGAGGTAGTATAGAGGGGAGGTACTTCCTTTTCATGCAGCCATGTAAAGCCATGGTTGAATCTTTAGCAAATCCAGGATTGATCTCTATGCACAAAACCAGGGGTAAGCCCTAAACACCACCAGATGTAAGTCCCCCCCCAGACACAAATTTTTATAAGTTAGTCAATTAAATTTTATTTCTACATTTAATTTGACCTATCTCTCAACATGTAATCAATATAAAATTATTAATGAATTATTTTACCTTCTGGAAAAAAGTCTCGGAAATATAATGTATATTTTACTTCTGCAACTCATCTATATTTGGAAATTCTGATTTCTAGTGCTCAAAGGCCAAGTAAGACTTATGGTCACCAAAGAAAACAAGGTAGTTGCTATTTAAAAAAATTCCTTGACACCATTTCTAAGCTTTTCATTTTAGAATAATCACCTTTCACACCTTTATAATATGTCATTGAATTTATTTAGTCTATTAATAAAAATGTATTATTTTACTCCCTATTTACTGAACCTTTAAGTTAGCTCTGTTTGTTCACAATTATAAGTCATAGAACAATGAATCTTCTTTTCCATTTATTCCATTACTATTGAATTAAACTATGTGCACAGATGTGGAATGAGTAAGCTAACAGGTTCAAACATAGTAATGGTTTTGAACTACTCTTCCAAGTTGCCTTTCCAAACATTGGAGTGATTTTTGTGAATGCTACATTCATGTCACTTTCCAGAGTTTTTTTTTGGTCTTCTTTGCAAAGTATCTGACCAGAATAGGTTGTTATTTATTTTTAAGATTTCCTGGGGCCCGGGAGATAGCATAGAGGTAAGGCATTTGCCTTTCATTCAAAAAGGTCATCGGTTCGAATCCCAGTGCCCCATGTGGTCCCCCGTGCCTGCCAGGAGCAATTTCTGAGCATGGAGCCAGGAGTAACCCCTGAGCACTGTCGGGTGTGACCCAAAAACCATAAAAAAAAAAGATTTCCTCTTAGTTTTATTAGTACTGTGTGCCTTCCTTGAATCATTAATATAGACCTCAAGCATTGTAACAACAAAATGTGCTCAATTGAGAAAAAAAAAAAGAACAAATTGGAAGGTACATGACTCAGAGCAAGACCCTCATGGATGTCCCTGAATCAAAGGTTTGAAAAACCCTCTACAAGCTTTGGAGATCCTATTTCCTTTGGCTGAGCTGGAAGAGAAATGTGATTTCCCATTAGAGATGCAAAACATGTTGAGTCCTGTACTGTTTGATTATTTAAATATATGGAGACACTTTCTCCTCCTTTTCCTGGCCTCATGTAAATTCGGTTTTTATTTATTTATTTTATAAGACATAAACTGGTTTAATTGTTGTTTTGATGCTAAAAAAAAATGAAATTCCCATTCTAATATCTCCCAGTCTACTAAAGAATTTCTCTTTACAAAGGAGCCATGAGAATTGGAAGTAAGCAGGTTGGCACTTCTTATCACCTTCACCTTCTTTCTTTCTCTGTGTGCACACACACTCTCTCAAGAAGAAAAGTCTTTTAGAATAGGATTAAGTACCAAGGTTAAAATTAATTAGCTAGAGATATATTAGGCGGTTCATTTGTTTCCTAGAAGAACCTTGAGCAGTTGGACCTGCCTATTTGAATGCAAAGGGCAGCAGGATGTTAAAACAGGAATTTGAGAAAGGAGGTAAAAAAAAAAATGGGAGGAAGGTAAAATTCTGTATATTCAGAGTAAGCTATTCAACCTTAAATGAAAAAGTGACTGGGGTCAGCATAAAAGAAATATTTATAGTATCTTCTAAATTTTAAGAGGACAAGCCTAAATTTATGACATTGCTGACTATGCACTATATCTATACAATTTTATGCCATTGTGGGCCAAATTAGTAGTGCCAAATATATATTTGGCTAATTCAATAATATAAGTATTTTTCTAGCTGTATTTTATTTGCAAATTGCACAGCTACTGATCTCTCAAGAATAATTAACATTTGAATTTAAATAAGGTATTTGAGTAATTATATTCAACATATTCTATATTGAAGGTTATATCCTTCAAATTCATCTTATATATTGCCTTTTCTTGCCTTTTTGACTAAATTTTAAAACTCTTTTCCACCTGGCCTCCACTTTCAGTTTCATCTTAACATGATATTGCTATGCTTGTGGTGATGTCAACCTGCTAGTTTTGTCTACCAGTTTTTTCATTATAAAATTTTTATTTGCCCTGAAATGAAAAATCTACAAAGACATCAGATACACTCAAGGGTTTGACGATTGAAGTTAGATGTCATTTCAAGTAAGAGAAAGAAATAAGGGCTGGGGGTCAAAAGGACTAATATAATACATAGGACAGTAACAAGAGCAAATCTTAAATAATGAAGGTTCCTGCCATATGGAGGAGAGAAGTTACCACTATACTAGATCTCTTTCCAGGCCAATCCCCCTATCTAAATTCTTTTTGATATTTAGTGAAGATGTAAAAGTTTGGATTTTTGTTTCTTTTGCATGTTTATATTTTACAACTGGGTCTAGATTATCTAGACCTCAAAAATAATTTATATTTCAAAGTGACACAATGTGGGAGACTTGTTTTCAGATCCTTTACCTGAATGGCCTCTAATACTCAACACTCAGTTACTTTCCCATCTTACTTATACCATATTGCTGTGCTTTGGCCTCTACTCTGCCATACTGCTGGGGAGATGTTTGCATTACAGGCACCTCTAACTCCCACTCCAAGTGCCATTCCCCAAGGGACTAATCCCCATCCACAAATGCATACACTCTCGACACACATAATATACACACACACATGCCTTGCTCAACCCCTCCAAAGGGCTCTGTTAAAATATACTTTCAGGGGGCCCAGGAGATAGCATGGAGGTAAGGCGTTTGCCTTTCATGCAAAAGGTCATCAGTTCGAATCCTGGTGCCCCATATGGTCTCCCGTGCCTGCCAGGAGCAATTTCTGAGCATGAAGCCAGGATTAACCCCTGAGCACTGCCGGGTGTGACCCAAAAACCAAAAAAAAAAAAAAATATATATATATATATATATACACTTTCAGGAAAGAAAGCATGAGAGAAGGCAATAGGACTCTTGCCAAAACAATACCTGAGTTCTATTTTTGAAGTGTCTGACAACTTTACAGCTATTTTCCAAGACCATATTCAATAAATTGGCTACACATGATCAATCACTGATTCCAATCATTAGATAGTCACTCAAAAGATATAGATTACTGAAGTTAATGGAGTGAATAGTACAACAGCCCTGTCACACCCATTAGGAAGCTCTGATCCAAACAGAGCAATAGAAGATAATACACAACATATTATAGAAAAATCTCACACACCATTGTGGTTGTGTGCTAGCAGAAACATAAGATGGTTTGCCGCTATAGAAAACGGCATGGAGAATCCTAAAAAAACAATGACACCAAATTACCATTTTAATAGCTTATCATTTCTAGATTGGTGTTCAAACGTACAAGTAAGGATTCAATGAAATATATGTAAGTTCATGGTCATACCACCATTATTCAGGATAGATAAAAGATACAAAGTATCTCCAAATCAAATAAGCCTGAAAAGTCTGGCATAATCATACAATGGAATATTATTCAATCTTAAAAATGAAGGAAATGCAGATATGGCTATAAAACATACTAAGGGGCTAGTAAATGTTTATATTGTTCACAGTTGGCCCAGATTTAATCCCTGGCACCCCACATGTCTCCTGAGCCCATCAGGATTGATCCCTGATCACTGTTATGTGAGGTCACCTCCCAAAAAGAATATTATAATATGTACAATTCATGCCAGTTATCAAAAGATAAATACTGTTTGATTTAGCATCTTAAAGTATCTAAAAGAATCTAATTCAGGGGTCTTAAACTCAATTTACCTGCGGACCACAGGAGGCAAAGTCGGGGTGATCCTTGAGTGCAAAGTCAGTAGTAAGCCTTGAACATTAGGGGGTGTGACTCAAACAACTAAAACAAAGCAAACAAAAAAAGGTTCCTCTAGGGCAGGGCCACAAAATGTTGTACGGAGGGCTGTTTGCGGCCCGCGGGCCACAAGTTTGAAACCCCTGATTCATAGTCAAAATACATTACAGGTCACAATGCTAAGAAGTAGGAATAAAAATTATTGTTTAATGAGTGTACAGAGTTTCAAATTTTCAGTATGACAAGAATTCTGGACATAAATGGTTTTGAGGGAGAAAACACAATGAAAAAAATAATGAATAAAACTGACATGATTAAAACTAGGGGCAGCATATTTTAGATTATTCAATAAAGTATAATCTGATGTCTAGAATAGCATGGACAATGTGAATTATAAACAATGAGCAACCATAATACAGAGCATTTATGTAAAATACATAATAGAGGAGTCCATGAATACATTCTGTTAAGTCCACAAAATATATTGGAGTCTATTTTAAATAATGTCATCAGTTCACATGAATATATTAGGCAACTGTTTAACTCAACTAATGTTGATTGGATGACTATTTGTACTAGATTCAGTATTAAATTATGAGACTATCTTCATCGGTAGAACATACTTTTCCATCCACTGAAATTATAAAAACCTAATTCAGAGAAGAAAGGGCAAGGGCTAAATTTGTACTTGATATAAGCATATAAACTTCCTTATAAACGTACTTAACTTGAATGTGTCTTCTGAAGTTATCATCATAGTTAATCTCGAAATTCAAGTTTATAATCTTCATTTTTCAGAGAAAGAGTCTGAGACTTGGAAAGTTTGAATAAATTACCAACATATAAATTTGGTTAAAAGCATCTAATTTCTGTTCGAGTTCACCTGATCCCAAAATCCATGCTTTCTGACTTTAAATATTAAATTTATCCCAACTTATTGCATTATACACTCATACAGGTAGAAGTAGAAAAATATAATTATGACCCACTGCCCTGCAGGTGACACTAAAGCAGAAACAATGTGATAATAAAGGATGAAATTCTACCCTGGGGAATGCAGAGACCAGAAGGTTAATTCCACATAGGAATTTCAGCTTACGTATGAATTTCCAAGTAGACAATGACAGTAAAACAAAAAACAGTCTAGTGTATGTTTCCCATCAGTAAGATGATTTTTATCGCTAGTAAAAATTTTCCACCTTTTTCATGTGAATTCTTCTTTCTGCTTGAAGGCAAACCCAACACCCTTGGACAGAAATAATGGCTGAGTTCCATAGCCAAACTCAAGAAATATGATGAGAAGTTAACTCTTCTAGGTGGGACCAGCCTATGAGCTAAGAACACAGGAGTATTCTTGCAATGGGGATGGAAAAAGGGGCTTCCACAACTTTGACCCTATCAGAAACCCCTCTTATCCCTACCCACACCTGCCATCTTCCCAGCAGAGAGAGCACTAAACTCCAAAAAGAAATAATGGCCTCAGACTCTTTCCTAGTAGACTGGTCTACGCTAAAAATTCTGAACCTTCTTGGAATGGGGGCAGGTAGTTCCCTCTTTCTACCTAAAGCTATAGCAGCCCACAGTCAGGCTGGACACCAAAAAAATGCCAGCTCCATGGCTTTCCTTTACCCAAACTGTCAAGGCTCCAAAGTTTTTCCAGATTTTCAAAATTTTATAGTAGTGTACTCCACTATGGTCACAGCCAATCTAATGGGTAAATTGTATGGAATCCCACCAAGCTCAGTGAGCCTAACCAAAACACAGAAGGTACAATGAATCCCAATAACAGCCAGGAAATCCTTAGATACTGGTTTTAGTTTCACCATTGAAAGATATAGCAACTATTATAAATTGATCCTTAGTGATCTAACTTTTGATCATTTCATTGACCTTTGTGTGGTAACAAATGATCTGAAGTAAATTTGTTTGTACCTGCTAGGGGGTAGGGTAATGTGGTGGGTGGGAAACTGAGAACACTGATGGAAGGAAGGTTACAGGGGTGGGATGGGTATTGAGATATTTAATGCCCAAAACATCTGTATTATAGAACTTGGTAAATCATGGTATTATAATAAATATTATATTTTTCACCTTTTCCTTTTCCTCATATGCTTTCCTTCAAAACCTGGATCAAGCCTAGGCAAAACACAATCCTTTCTCTACTTAAAGTATTCTTTTTTTATTTAAAAGATATTTATTCAAATATATAACAACAAATCTTACACATAGTGATATTACAGGTAGTCAATGGCAAATCTTATACAGTGATACTTAATGTACATGTTGACAATAAATGGGGGCCTTCCCATCAGTGTTGTCCTCCCTTCATCCCTATTCCCAAGCATATATCCCTTATCACCCTCTTATATCCCCCAGAATGCTAGTGCATTTTAAAGCCTATATGTTAATCCTAGTGTAAACTTTTTTTTTTCCAGTTCCAGATATTTTTACTTCTGGTTTCTTCTACCTAACTCTTTCACCTTCCATGC
The DNA here is from genome assembly GCA_004027635.1 of Crocidura indochinensis. Classification (NCBI taxonomy): domain Eukaryota; kingdom Metazoa; phylum Chordata; class Mammalia; order Eulipotyphla; family Soricidae; genus Crocidura; species Crocidura indochinensis. The sequence goes on along the minus strand of PVKC010004089.1, from coordinate 7,847 downwards.
TCCCTGGTTTCCAGCTCAATTACAAGTGTCATTCATTGCATCACCTTAAAACACTCTCAGATATTTTCTAAATTAGAAGACTGGTCTCATTGTTCCCGTTACATTAAATACACACACATCACACACATATGTGCCTTGGACTATTTTCCTTATTACATTTCTTTTTTTTTGGGGGGGTCACACCCGGCAGTGCTCAGGGGTTACTCCTGGCTCCATGCTCAGAAATTGCTCCTGGCAGGTACGGGGGACCATGTGGGGCACCGAGATTCGAATCAATGACCTTTTTGCATGAAAGGCAAACGCCTTACCTCCATGCTATCTCCCGGGCCCCCCTTATTACATTTCTAATTGAAATATCTTGAAGTCTAGCCTAGATACAGTATTTAATTCTGTCCCATTTGCATCCCCACATTGTGTCTGTAATTATGTTCGACACATGTGGGATGCTCAGGAGATACTAATTGATTTTAAGATTTCTCAAAGAACGTTCATTATCATTATCATTATCATTATGGCCACACTAAAAAAGTGTCAGATGTCAATATCTTCTTGGTAGAAAGAAATTGACTATGGGTATTAATACCTTAGTGAAATACTTTTTTAAATAGGAAATCATTTTCTAGGAAAATATGCTTTGGAATTAATGTCTGCTTTCAGACACCTTCTCTGTGTGTATGTCTCTTTCTTCCTCTCTTCTCTCTTTCTTTTTCCTCTATCTTTCTCTCTGGTGGGGGAAAATGACACCTTAAAAATACTCACCTCTCAATCTGGGTTAGTAATCAGCTAACACAGATACCCAGAGCTCCATCCCCTACCTAGAGCTGACAGTCCTTTTATCCATCTTAGCTTGAGCATCAGATCACTAATTCATGTACAGGATAAGACAACTGCCAAATTATGAGACTACAGAAACACACCTCCTCAGACACCTGTCATGTTGATGAAAGCAGCACTGTCCTCTGACCTTTGCCAGTTCAAGGTCGATAATGAGACAAGTCAGGCAGGCAGAGTTGCGTGTGCTGACTCCATTAACGGGCACTGTGTGTGCACACCGGAGCACTGTCTCTCCTGTCAATTAGTGTAGGGAAACTGGGGACTGCTGATTACTGGAGACGTGGCAATGTGAGCTGCAGTTACTTTTACTTCTGTAGCCTGCTGCATTTTAATTAGCCCCAGTCCCCTGACTCTTCCTTCAGTGCTTCATTATTGCCGTCTTCAAGAAATTCAAGGAAGGCTTTTTACACATCACATCATTAATTGGAGGAAATGTTGAGCCTTCTAGAAACAGACTTGATGACACTGGACTCTGGATAAAGGTGTTGTAAGACTTCTGAGAACAATACAGTGATGCCTTGCTCAGCACCGCGCAGATGTAGCAGGAAAGGTCAAAGAATCATAAAGGAAGATGACAGGGATGACAGCTAGTGGTGGGGAAAGCTTAGAGAGGCGACTAGAATAGAAAATATATGTGCCACAGTAGTTACACAGATCTGCACGATTTTCCTGGTCTCCTTTTTTGTTGTTTTGTTTTTTCACCATACCTGGCAGTACTCAGGGCTTATTCATGGCTCTGTTTAGGGATCTCTCCTGGTGGTGCTTAGGGAACCATATGTAGTGTTGAGTATCAAATCAAAGTCAGCAGAGTGCAAGGCAAGGATCGACATCCCTGTAGTATCTCCCTTAAGATTATCTGTGCTTTTAAGGGTGAAAGAGTAATAAATATTTTTGTATCCACAAATAAAAAGAAGATAAATTTTTAAAAAGGTAAAGTAGTAGGGAAGATAATATAGCACCTTAGCATTGCCAAGGGTCCACTGAGTCCCACCAGGAATGAGCACAAAGCCAGGAGTAAGCCATAAGTAGAGTTGGCTAGGACCCAAAAATAAAAAGAAAGTAAAAGAAAAGAAAAAGTAAATGAAAGAAAAGAAGAAAAAAGAGCAAAACAGAAAAAAATATAAAGCCTTCTTAATTTTCATTTCTCTCATAATATAAAAAGGTGCAAAGCTTTTCAGAAATCGTCGCCTCCGGTTTATGGAGAAAATAGTAAGACATATTAAAGTTGTCAAATTTTTATTCTTGAAAACCACATTTTTCCCAATGCAGTGAGTCCAATATTCATCTGAAAGCCGGTGTAAACACAGGTTTGCTGGGCTCACCGCTCCCTCCTTCGGGTTTCTGATTCAGCAGGTCTGGATATGAGACTGTGCTGTGGGATTTGCAGCTCTAACAAGTTCCCAAGTGAGACTGATGCTGCTAATAGAGTGAGAAGGAAGTTGCTCTGAGAACCACCTTCTTAGAGATGAGGAAAAATGGTTGGGGGAGCGGTGAGAAGGCATCAGCAGGCCTGCCCTTTTGAATAAAGGTCATCAGAGCTGGGAGGTAGCTCAAAGGACTGAAGTTCCTATTTTGCAAGGCGGGAGTCTGAATTAGATCACTGGTACCAAATGGCTCCCCAAGCATCACCAGGGATTGCCCCTGCCCCCTAGCACACTTTCCTAGCTGGAAAGGCCTCAAGCACATCTGGATGCAGCCCCTAATAAATCAATTAAAAAAATAAAACAGGGCTGGAATGATAGTACAGTGGTAGGGCATTTGCCTTGCATGCTGCTGACCCGGGACAGACCTGGGGTTGATCCCCAGCATCCTATATGGTGCCCCAAGCCTGCAAGGAGTGATTTCAAAGTGCAGAGCCAGGAATAATGCCTGAATGCTGCTGGGTGTGGTTCAAAAACAAAAGTAATAAGTAAATGAAAATTAAAAATAAAACAAAGATAATGTAGAATAGTGCTGTGTTGTGTGCTTAAATCTATAACAAATGTTCTTTCATCAAATTATAGTGGTTTTCAATGATTTGCAAGTAAATATTTCTTCATACTCTGATATTTATTTATCTGTGTGTATGTGTGTGTGTGTGTGTGTGTGTGTGTGTGTGTGTGTGTGTGTGTGTAAAAGCACTCCAGAATTCTATCCATCACTCTATCAAATTAACCTCCTCTACCCTAATTAGTTTCCTCCTTCACCTCTGGTAATCGCTGTATTTTTCACAATAGCTATTGAAAAATAACTATTTTCAAGTTATTGTTATTGTACTTTATCAGTTTATTTCCTTTGGTTATTTTTATCGCACATATGGCAAGACCATCCAGTATTTCACTCTCCCTTTCTGCCTTATATAACTTAACACATTTGCCTGTTCAACCCCTGTTGCTGCAAAATAAACAATTTTACCTCTTTAAATATATGAGTAGAATTTTATTGGACATATAATATAACTTAAGAGACTAGATCTTATTATCAAAACACTAGTTTTCATAAAATCCATTTTTAATAACTATGATAATAGATGTGGTTTAAATTTATTTTTGCCATGCAAATAAATATCAAAGCATGTTATATACATGAAGCTGGATCGTGTTATATGTTGACTTATCTATATTTTGGAAAAGACAATGCTGTCTATAACCATCTTTGTTAAGATATAAGCATGAGGCTTCATTTGATTCAACATTATCATTTAATCACCAGGGAAATGTTTGTTTTATTGCAAAACTTTAGTACAACAATGTTTATAGGGTTTACCATAATTGACATTTTGTCTATGTCTAGGAAATGTTTTGATGATAGTTGTGGGCTTGTGTATCATTATGACACAGATTTCTGGACATTTAGCTTTTGGTTTGTCTAGAAAATGCTCAGAGAGCAGTTCCAGTACGAGTACTACTAAGTCTATGCAAAAAGCTGAAGATACTCAAAGAGAGGAACTAGGTTAAACACGAAGAATATTTGCAATCTGTAATCTGCTGTGCCTTTTGCTCCAGAGCCCAAGTAGGCCTGTGCAAAAAAAAAAAAAAAAAAAAAACAGGGAATGGCACCCTAAAGGAAAAGGAGGGACACTGATGCTAGGAAGGATAGGCATAACCCTGCAGAAAAACATAGATCCCAAAGCAGATCTAGTACAGAATGCTGACATGATGGAGACACCCAGAAAAATGTGTGCATTTCTTATAACTATACTTCTGGGGCCACTACCATTTGAATAAGTCTTTATTTAATTTTATTAAACTTACAAATTTTATTTTACCATTTTTTTAACTTCAATCATAATTATAACTTCAATTAATTTAAGTTAAAAATATTTTTATAATCACTACTACAAGGCCAGTTTGGGGTCATCAGGCTAACACTGCTGTGTCCAAGGGTCTATATGTTGTGAGTCTATTCCTAGCCCCAGAATAATTGTGGGGTTTTATTTGGTTTGAATCTTCCAAGCGGTGTTCAGGACACTTGGATGCCCCATTCCAGCAATTCTGTTTTTAATTATTTTATTTAAACACTTTAGTTACAAAGTTGTTCATAATATAGTGGGTTTTTATTGCACAAATACAAAGTTGTTATGGTTGAATCTCAGTCATAAAACATCAAATACCCTTCACCAGAACACATTTCTTGCCATCAATGTCCCATTTCCTTCCCATCCTCCCTGCTGCCTTCTTCTGGGACAGATATTTTTCTTCTCTCTCTCGCTCTCTCTCCCCTCCTCTCCTCTCCCACTTTAAGATATTGTAGCTTGCAATATTGTTACTTCATTTTTTACAGCTATGTTGTTAGCACAGGAATACTTTAGTGGGGGGAGAGTATAAGACACTGGTTTGACATAGGGAATAAATATATTTATTTTTCTACTAGCTTTGAGAGCTTTCCTCTGGCTTCCCTGGGGAAGGATTCCTTGGTGTTGACACACCTTAGCTAACTTGGCACCAATCCCTGGTGGTGTGGAAAGCTAAACTTCGATTCTCTTTTAGGTCACACTCCCTGCCTTCCACATACACTTGACTCCCTGTAGCCCAAAGAGATCTGTTGAGCCCGGACCCAGCGAAAGTGATCACCAGGTCATGAGACCATCTGGACTTTCCAGTGTCACCATGGAGATGGCATCTCTTGGAGAGAGTGGTGGTTCTTTTTTTAGATGGTGTGTCTTCAGATCAATAATTCTGCCATTTCCATTTCATTTCCTCTGGAAAGTGAGGATCAGCTTGTGAAAAGTTGCTAAGCAGCACGCTCAATAAAAAATGTTAGCCCTCATTCAAAATTTTCTCTAGTCAGGGAAGCAAATGAAGGTACCATTGGGCTCCAGAGTCAGTTTCAAATCTGATTCATCTGTTGAAGGGGATATGAGAAAGAAAAAAGTCAAATCTAAATAGCCAAGCCATAGTCTACAGCAATAGAATCAAGAGTTCCAAACTATAACAAACTAAACACAAAATGGTTCTGTTACACTAACAGTCTAGGGGGCTAAGGGTGGAGGTATGGGAGGCACGCTGAGAACTCTGGTGGAGGGAGGTCAACACTGGTGGTAAGAATGGCCCTCATTCACTGTCAGTACGTGCCTGAAATATAACTATGAAAGATTTGTAATTCACAATTATGTCAATAAAATTTAAAACACAGTAGAGAAGGGAATTTGAAAGATATTGTCTACAGCTAGCAATTATCTGACCATGTTCCGCCTGTTACCATGAAAGTGGTTTTAATAAAAATGAATAGTATGGCTTAGAAAAAAATTAAACATACTCAACACCAGACATATCATCACTAATACTTTGATTTTACAGCAGATTGTCATAGAGGCAGACTTTTCTTGTTCATTTTTAAGAAGTAAAAGATCTTGGTTCTATTTCTTGCAAAAATCTTGGTTCTCTCTAGCTTTAGGATTTCATGACGTGAATCCTAATTTCTACTTGATGTAGTGTTTCCAGGGTTTGATGTTATGTTCAGATTAGAAATGAACTTTTAAAATTCCGAGTTTGGTCTCTATAACAAGATTTTTTTTTAACTCTGGATTAACATCAGAGTGGAAATATCTCTTCCCCTACATCTTGGTTTTTACAGAAGTTGATCATATACTTCACCTTATAAAATCTCTACCAACTCTAAGAATTATAATACTCCAAGTGGGCTGAAGTTATAGTACATTTGGGAATACATTTGCCTTGCACATAACTGACCTGGGTTCGATTCCTGGCAGTCCAATGATACACCAAGTCTGCCAGAAGCAATTTCTGAACTAAGCACCCTGAGGTCTGCTAGGTGTAGCCAAAAATACCCAAAAACAAACAAACAAATACACTCCTCCAAGGTTAATAATCACCCAGAAAAAAAGTTGTATCCTGTACCCTTGGGAAACAAAATCTTTTGAGAAAAGTTTCCTAAGGCAGACATTATCTATCCAAAAATCATTTGAAAGAGCATGGGGCAATTACATTTAAATTTGCCTAAATGTCACTTGGAATTTGTACATTATTTCTCTAACTACTTTATTTTAGCTTCCGATTAGAATGTCCAGTGCTACTGATTTTGCAATCTAGTAGTCTGAAGCGGTAATTTCTTTAGTTCCCTCTATAAAATCAAACCAATGAAAGCATCCCATCTATTTCTCTTTTCTAGTATTTAAAACTTTTTTGTCAGAGGGGTTTACAAAAGATGTTCAAGATATAGTTGCTTCAAGTATTCAATGTCCTAAAATCAATTCCACCACATGTGACCTTCCCTCCACAGGTGTCCCCAGTCTCGTACCCACCTCCCCAAACCTATTCCTTTGACAGGTATGAGATAATTTTATTTTATATTGCTTATTACAAAAAAAAAAAACCAGTGGGATTATCAAAAAATAGTTAAGCAAAATAAACTTTGTAAAATTGTTATAACTCACCACGGTGTTATTAAAGTCATCGGCTGAACTGTTTTATCCTGTAAAACTGTAAAACAGATTTACTAAGCTGTTGAAGAGCATCCCATCTATTTAATTCATTTGTATTTATTACATGTATTACATGTATTTATTACAGCGGAAGGACTCTTCTTCCTCAAACTGTGGCTCTTTTTCCAATTGAATAGAATTTTCCCATTCTTGCTCCTTTGAGAAAGATTGAGATTGTTGCAAGAAAGATCCATATATCAGGGATGTCCAAAGAACATGTAGGGAAATGATGTTCCCCATCTGGTTTAAGTTCAAGTTCCTTCTGGAAATATTTCTACAATATGGTAGTTATTTTCCCAAACCACACTTTCTGCTTTAGACTCCTCTAGGCCTTATTTAAAATTAGACAATGAGAAATAGAGGTGTTAGTCAAAGCCCAATTCCTCATTCAACATTTTCTTGATGATTCCAGACCTCTTCAAATGCTAAAGAAATAACAAATGGTTTGACGTACTGAACAGGATACTTGTGTTTGTGTTGTTACTAAAGCTATTGTTTTTTATTATTACTTTGGAAAACAGTTTTGGTGCATACTCAGAAGTTCTCATACCAAGAAGTTCTAGTACCAAGTTCTCAGTACTTCTGGCTCTGTACTTTCTGTGATCAAGAGGTTACATCTGGTAGAACTCCAGGGATTGTACTAGGGTAATTTTACTGAAAATATCCCACTCTACTATCTCTCCCATCCTTGTTTTGTGACCTTGGATACATAAGGCACATTTTGGGATTTGAAAAGTTGAGATACCAAGTAGAAAGTTGTCTTTCTCCATCCACCCCCAGCATTTTAGCATTTGAATGTTCTTCTTACCCAGGGTATCACAGAAATCTCAAACTGCCTCTCCTTGCTTTTGGTCATAAAGAGAATGAAGACTTTCACATATTTGTCTATCTTGGATAAGAAAGAATTCACCTTCAATGAGGAAAAGCCTTTTCCTTATCCAATCCAATCTTCTCAAGGAATGGGAGTCATTTTCCAGTGACAAAGGCTGGTGCAAGAAAGGGGTAAAATATTATAAAGAATAGGGGCCAGAGAGATAGCATGGAGGTAAGGCATTTGCCTTGCATACAGAAGGACAGTGGTTTGAATCCC
>PVKC010004088.1:0-36833 GCA_004027635.1 Crocidura indochinensis | reverse complement strand
TATTCTAAACCAAATGCCATTATCAAATGCATTGCATTCTCACTTAGTATTTGTTTTAATTATATAAAATGTAAAATTATTCATCTTCAACCAGCTTGTTGGTGGTGGTAAGAGGGGCCACACCCTGCTGTGCTCAGATCTTTCTTCTGACTCTGTCTTCAGAGATTACTCCTTTGGTTATAATATGCAGTGCTCAGGATTGATCCGAGTGCTGTGTGCAAAAGCAATTGCTCAAAATCCTGTACTATCTCTGCAGCCTTTGACCAGTCGCTCATAGCAAGTGAACATCAACTTGAATTATTCTGTCTATTTTTCTACTTTACAAAATGCCCCCCTATGGATCACAGCTAAGCTGTAATTTTCAGGACAGAAGTCCCAAGGGAAAAATATTGTGAAACCCAGCCAAGGCCTCAGTGGGTTCTTTTGGTCCTTAAGGTCTGAACATCTGCTTTGACTTTGATGTACTATTAATTTTTTGTTTTGGGCCACACCAGGTAAAGCTCAGAGATTACTCCTGGCTATATGCTCAGAAATCGTTCCTGGCTTGGGGACCATTTGGATTGCCAGGGAATAGAACTGCAGTCTGTTTTAGGCTAGAGCCAGCAAGGCAAATGTCTTACAGCTCAGTGCCACCGCTTCTATGTTCTTTGCTGCACTATTTGCAATAGCCAGTAAGTAGTAGCTAGAAACAATTCAGATTCATGACAATAAATGAGTGGCTGAAAAACTGAAACATCTACAGAATGGAAATACTATCCAGCTGTTAGGAAAAATTAAGTCACAAAATTTGATATTACATGAATGGATATGGAGATTATTATGCTGACTGAAATGGTCCAGAGGGATAGGGAAAAACCTAGAATAAATCACTAATTTTATGTGGGGTATAAGAAGAATAAAATATAGTATGGTTAATAAATACAATAAATAAAAATAAATAATAAAGACAATAGAGATGAAGATGAAGAGAACAAGTCTATGGTAGAATGCTTGCCACAAAGAGTGGTAAATGTAATTAGGGTAGTGAATAGTTGCTTCACTGTGACAATAATCACTGGAACCGATCAATTTGGACAAGAACTGGATGCTGAAAAGGGATAATGTGAGAGACATGATACCTCTTCATTAGCAATAGCGCAAACCACAGTGCCAAAAAAGAAAAGAGAAAGAATGTGAGGGAGAGAATAAAATGCCTGCTTCAGAGGCCAGCAAGGGGAAGGAGGAGAGTAGGGAAACTGGGGACATTGGTGTTGGGAAATGTGCACTGGTGAAGAGTGGTGTACATTGAATGACTTAAACTCAATCATGAACAATTTTGTAACTACATTATTAAATATAATAATTATATTCAAATAAACTCAAAGAAGAAGGTCAAAAAGCAAATAAAAGGAGAGACAAGGCCAAGTACCACAACGCTGGGCCTACCTTGGGTGCATATTGAACTATTAAAAATAAAAACAAGAATTCCAAGAAACTAACATAGCAGTACTTGTAAAATAAAAATGTACAAGTTTCTTACATCACTAAAAGGCTTTTAGGTGTAATATAGAACTGATATTATAAAACATTAAGGAGAAAATTCCAGCTACCAACTTCCAAAACACCTAAGGATATTTGAGTACTATCTATAATTATTTAATAATAAAATGCAAGAAACAGAATCAGCCACATTGCTTGTGGTTTTCCATGAAAAAAGCAGGTCTAACAACATCAGAATGGAAGCCTAGAAAACTTCAACCATGGTTTTCTAAAATTCTCTTTTTTTCTTTTTTTGTTATCTTTATTTAAACACCATGGTTACAATTATAATTGTAGTTGTATGATTACAGTCATGTAAAGAACACCCCCCTTCACCAGTGCAGTTTTCCCACCACCAATTTCCCAGATCTACCTACTCCCCAACCCACCTACACCTGTACTCGAGACAGGCTTTCTTTTTCCCTCGTTCATTCACATTGCTATGATAGTTTTCAGTGTAGCTATTTCTCTAACTGCACTTATCATTCTATGTGGTGAGCTTGATGTCATGAGCTGCACTTACATGGGAAGTTGGGGGGAAATAAGGGTTGGGACTGAGATAGTAAAATCTTAATGAGCTTTGTAGGGCAGTGTCAAGGTTCTCTAAAATTCTTTAAAGGACAGATGCAAATGCAAAATTAATAATTCAGATTTCTCTGGCACTTTTTTTTTGTTTGCTTGTTTTGTGATTCTCAGGGCTAATTCCTAGCTTTGGATGGGGCCTAGAGAGATTGGGGGAACCTATGGGATTCTGGGGATGGAACCAAGTGAGCCTCATGCAAGGCCAGCACTTTACTCATTGTATTATTACTCCGGCCCTGATCAATTTTAAGTGTGTTTTATCAACCGAACTTGTTTAAAATGCAAATACAGGACTTTTCTTCTAATTTCACATTTAAATCAACAGCAATTTACCAGGCTATCAACTGTTCCTTGTTGATTGACCTTATTTGTGTTTGTCTTCAGTAGAACCTACAGTGGCTGAGTATGAGGATGCTTGACAGTGCCTTCATAAATTTTGCAACTCTGCAAGGAAAAAGGGAAGAGGAAGAAGAGAAATAAAGTAAACCTCAATGAGATGATTACAGCCAGAAATAAAAACAAGACACATGGGGCTGGAGAGGTGGTGCTAGAGGTAAGGTGTCTGCCTTGCAAGTGCTAGCCAAGGAAGGAACTCTGTTCGATCCACCAGCGTCCCATATGGCCCCTTCAAACCAGGGGCAATTTCTGAGCATTTAGCCAGGAGTAACCTCTGAGCATCAAATGGGTGTGGCCCAAAAATGCCAAAAAAAAAAGACACACACATAAAATTTCTAAAATTTAGCCAAAACACCTCATCTAGCTTTGTTAGCTAAATCTTTTGATAAAGTCTCAGTAGAGACGCAAAGGGAATAGTTGTCAATGATAAAAAAAGGTAGGTTCTGGGAGAGACACCCACGAGCAAAGAAAACCCCTGTTTTATCAGCATAGGTTGAAAAATACTAAACCTATTAGGGGTTATTATGTTTTTTTCAGCTTATGGAAATACAAGAAAGCTGGTGGTGAGGGAAGGTTAGTGATGAGGCTCCAAAGGACAGACAGTCCCATCTGATGACTGAATGCTCCTGAATGTTCGCTCAGGTAAACTTCCTTTATTCTTGGTGGGCTACACGCAGGGTACAGCAAGCTACACTCCTCATCTCCAATAACAAAAACCAGCTTTTGTGCAATTTACAGCTTTGAGGCTGGGAGATGGAAGGATTAGAGCTCAAGCTTTGCCTAAGGGAGGCTCAGTTTAGGTCTTGGTATCACCTGGTCTTTGATATCACTGCATTAGAGTAACTCGAGCATCACAGAATATACTCCCATATACTAACCCCCAAAATATTAATTTTCATTAGAGTCAACAATTTTTCCTTTTGTGTCTGTCTCAACAAAGTTGTACCACTCTAAGGGTCCTTTTCACTTCTCTCAAATGAAAGTTCCAGATTTCAGTAAGGGAACAGGAAATGAATTCAGAGCATTTTGAAGGAACAGCGCAAAGCTCTGGTGTCTACAAAACTTCATGGCACTCTAGCTTACACCTTACCAACAGCAGCCACCTTCCAAATCCTGTCCCTATGCCCAGAATGCTATGAGGGATGGGGCTGCTTGGAGGATGGAGCTTCCAAGTGGTTCTAAAGCAGAAAGCCTGAGGACGCTGCAGGGAGCAGAAGCTCCTTCCAGCTGCCCCCGCAGGCGGTCTGACTGTCTCCAGCTTCACATTCTAATCTACAGACTGATTTGAGCAGGGAAAAGTCACAGGGCCCTGGAATCTTTCAAACAGGCCCCCTCGTCCAATTCATGGCTTTCAGGAAGAGATTTCCCCATCCCAACTTCATTGGAATTCATAGATAAGCTACTCAAAGAGACACGAGCTATTTAGGAAACTTTAACTACTTAACCAAATTCATCAAATATTTATGAGGGGAAAAAAGAACAACCAGAGAGTCCATATTGTAAACTGCTGACAAATTAATTAGTGCTTAATAACGAGAAATTTTTATCAATTGCCAAAAGCCTTACAATTACTTATGGAAGAACGGACGTCTCCTCTAGTTTCTGTTATTACTCCCTGTGACTTATTGTTAGTCATTACTCATATTTTTTCTTTGGAGTATACAATATGATTATGGCCTATCATATTAATAATAGTGGAAATCAAGCTCATAATGGGATTTTTCAATTTTAATGTTGACCTAGTAACATGCTATGCTGTAGAAAATCTAGCTAAGCATGAAAACCAACCCTTTTCTGCCCCAATATAAACTTCAGTGTATAGGATATAATGCTAAAAGCAAATGAATAAGGCTTAGCACTGTATGTCTTGGAGAAGTGATTTATTGTTTCTTGAGTTTCCAAGTATAGTATACACTCAACATAGATATGTACTATTATAGGCATACTTAAAATATATTTTTCAAATTCTACCATCGACCAATATGGGATACTATCTTTATTGGCGGAATGCACTTTCAATAAAATACACTCTAATTAAAGTAAGGTAATCACAAACACAAGTTCTGGATGTCAGAAATAAGTGCGACTTTCTATTCGTGTATCGATAATATGCAGCGCGTTAACTTATGAAAACAAAGAAGACAAGGGGCCAGAGAAAAGCATAGAAGGTACCACACTGTCATGCCTTATACCAACATTTCTATCCCTTTACCACATATGGTCCCTTTGCCCCACCAGGAGTGATTCCTGCTTGCATTTCCAAGAGCCATCTCCAGTAATCACCAGGTGTGTGGCCCTCAAACCAAAATAGTAAATAAAAGAGTAAGGTTGAGTTAAGAAATGGAATGTCATTATAATCAAGGAGATTAAACCCTTTCCTCATTAACAATAATTCACAAAGAAAATATATGTAAAACCAAAGAAGAGGAGATAGTGATAGCAAAGCTGTAGGACATTTGCCTTACAAGTGGCTGACCAAGGATGAATCCAAGTTTGATTCCCAGCATCCCATATGATCCCTAGTCTGCCAAGAGTGGTTTCTGAGTGTGGAGCCAGGATTAACTCCAGAGTGCTGCAAATATGGCCCAAAAACTTAAAAAGAAAAGCAAGGTGGGCTATCAACAGAGAATATTGTTTAATTGTCTGAAACTGAGGATTTTATAACTATGAAAGGCACCATGATTAATAAAGTTTTACATATTTATGAACCTAGATATAAACGATTAACTCACAAACCATATATTTTAGGAATTATAACAAATTACAATTCTATTTTTCCTGGAAAGGAAAAGATACAAAAGTAAGGAAACATTTAAGAAATTAGCACAGTATATTCTAAAATATTAGACTTTTATTTAGGGCCAGAGCAATAAAACTGTGTACAGCACCTGTGTTTAATCCCCAGCACCATATGGACTGGAGCACTGCCAGAAGTGATTCCTAAGCACAGAGCTAGTACTAAGTTATGATCACCGCCAGCTATGGCCTAAAAATAAAAAAAATCAAAATAAACATGTATTAATGGATATTTATGAAAGTTTACTTTGTCTTAGAGAAACATTCAAAATTTTAAAACATATCATATAAATTAAAGTAGGATTTAATATAAAATTATAAATGTTCATACAAAATATAAAAATCGTGTAGTTTGAGATGCTACCGGGAAAAGTACAATGCTTTTGCTGTGCACACAATTGATCTATGTTAGATCCTTGGCATCCCATATGGTCCCTGGACACCCCTGTGAGGAGTGATCCCTGGACACAGAACATAAGTCAGCCCTGAGCACAAAAACAAAACAAAACAAATATGTATATATAGTATTTTTTGTTTTTTCTTTTTGGGCCACACTCAGTGATGTTCAGGGGCTACTACTCCTGGCTATGTGCTGACTTGGGAGACCATATGGGACAACAGGGGATCGAATCATGGTTCTTTCTAGGTTAGCACTTGCAAGGCCCTACCACTTGTGCCACCGCTTGGCACGATAGATAGATAGATAGATAGATAGATAGATAGATAGATAGATAGATAGATAGATAGATAGATAGATAGATAGATAGATGATAGATAGATATATAGATGATATATAGATGATATATATATAGATGATAGAATATTTTTGACATTGAGAAAAAACCTGCAAATTAATATTTATAAAATAAAGCAAGTAAGAAAAGTAGTTGCCTTGGGTTCATTTGGGGCCAAATAAGCATTACCCCGTGATTACTTCTGGCTCTCTACAATGGTCACTACTGTCAATGCTTAGGGGGCCATATGTAATGCTGGATATTGAACTAGGGTTGGCAGCATGCAAGACAACTGCTTTACCTTCTGTGTTTTCAGAAAAATACATTTATATTAAAGGAAATATAGAAATCCTTCTTTTATGATGGTAAATTAATACTATCTCAAAGTTTCCTATATCCAGTTTAGGCTTTCTTTTCAGGAAAATTCAGTTCTAGATTATTGCAGAAATAAAGAGCAAAACATTTTATTAAAAACTGCATTTTGTTGTATATTAAGTTGTGTTTTTAAGAGCAATGTTATTAAAGAAAATCAGCATAAATGAGAAAGCCAAAATGTCAAGGAAACAAAATAATAAAAGAGCTATAACTAGGTCAACAACAGCTAAAGAGTAATTATATTTTAAAAAGAGAAAGCAAAAATAAAATTATTCAGGACAGTCAAAGGAAATATCATTACAGCTACAAAGAAAATAGGCACATGCATTTTATAAAGCTAATTTAAAATTTCCTAGAAACAAATAGTTTACAGGAAGATCTCAGACTTGCTCATAGAATACTTACTAAAAAAAAAAAACAGAAATTATAGAAAATATTGGAAATGTATCCTATTATGCATAGTATTCCAAAGAAAAAGATTGAAGTGACTTTATATAAAAAACCTCTAAAAGTAAATTTATATCAATGCTAGACCATTTGATGCATTATTTAAACATTAAAAACTTTATGTCATTTAAAATAATAACCTAGATAACTCTGTTACCAGGAAATTATCAATAGATCACTGCAACCAAACACATTAAAAATGACTGAGAGAAGGTTGTGGATAAATCTGATCAAGTTCGGCATTATTTTAAAATGAATTAATCAGGAACAAATAAATTTAATTTCTTAAATTCAAGGAGGTTTTATTTTTAGAAAGTTAATGAGATGACATTTTTATTAGGATGGAAAATGCACTGTGTAACAATATAAAGATTACGCTTGGCAAGTGTACATTAATGGATGCCCAGTCCTCTTGAGCTATCTAGCCCTTAGCTAGTTTCTCTTCTTGGTTTGAGAGGCATTTGGTGATACAAGAATGGCAATCCTGTTTGTTTTTCCTTGATCAATAGTTTGTATTGTTTTTTCCCCATCTTTCACTCTGTTTTTGTGTTGTTCATCATATGATTTCCCAAGTGTGCTTCTTACAAGCAAAAGAATGTTGGGTTTTGTTCCCTAATCCATTTAGTCACTTTGTCCCTTTGGATAGAGAGTTCATCCCATTGATACTGGGAGAAATTATTGATGGGAAATACATAAGTAATACCCTAAATTCAATTTCTAGAATGGAAAAAAAAATTGAAATAGATTTATAGTTTCTCCATCAACTATTAACTGGTGACCTTTTCCCAATTACATGTACATATAATCTCTCATATAATAAATAAAATTAATAACATAGTAGGAATACTTTTCTCAGGATCATAAAATCTATCTTGCAACCCTCAGGTGATCTCAATGATGGAGAAGCAGAGAGGAGCCTGTGGAATATCAGTCATATCATGAGCTTGTTATTAGCTTTATAATGCAAATATCTAAACTTCGTGCTATGTGAAGGATCTTTCCTAATTCTTGTCTTCCCCAAGCCACACAACCTTTTCTCATAGACCACATGTCTTCCAAACTATTGTTAAAATATTTATACACCATACTTCTATATATTTGTGTGTGCAGATGTGCATTTGTGAATTATTCTAAAGAAAGTACAGATGTGTGTCTCAAATATTATTCTGATAATTTAGTCTCTCATCTTTCTCATAGCATACTAGAAACTGTTTTTTGAACAATTTGGAAGCAAAGGAAAGCAAATCATCCATTTCATCAAGTGCTAAATGAACGTGCTGTGCTCATATTAGCCTTAGAATTTAGGAAACAAAATAATTTCTTAAGATTTGGATGATCATAAAAAGCATTGGGAGAAATGCTGATGAACTAAGAAATTTTTTTACTTCACTGAAATTTGAAAATTACATCTCTTAGCTTTCTATTAGTCAACGTGGGTATCATCAGAGTTTGGAGAAGGTACAATTCCAGGAAACAAATACATAAGCCATCCAGCAGCACTTTTCAAATAAGCAATCAAGACATATCCAGTGGGGCCAAAATGGTGCCACACAACTGCATCCTGTGCCATAAAAGAGCAATAATGGAAAGGAATGCAATCGCTTTTCGTGTTACACAGATGAAAAACGTAATTGACTCGCAGGAGGGGAAGGAAGAGAAAAGTCCTCGGGAAGAAGATGTTGCTCCGTTGAAAATCAAAGCCTGCTGCTTCCCTAGTTGCTTAAGTAGCTGCTCCCCATCGCTTCTATATCCAACTCAGTCAAAATCCTGTGCATCCCAGCTCCTACTGGGCACATCTGTGAATGCACATTTTAACTACTGCAACGACACCCTGCTAAGAGATTCCTGAGTCAGCATCTATAAAGAAAAGGAGTTCTTTTTTTTCCCTAGAAATATTGTGTCCTTAAATGGTTTACATATATGAATATTAAAATATGTGTTTTGAATACATGGTGTTAATTGTGATCATTATTATATGTATATTTAGTTCTGAGTGAATTGAATTGCTACAGAAAAGCACTTCATCAGAATAGTATTCTTTTCTGGTCTGAGACCGAAAATATGGAATGTCTTTACATAATAAGACAACTAATCACTAATAGCTTAACTATTATAATTTCTTTAAAACAATTCTAAATCTCAGAGTGTTATTATGTCAGACAAGATTATGCAAAGACTAACTGCCTTGTATTCTTTCAATAAATTATTAACTAAAGTACTATAAATTGCCCTCTCTAAGCTTCAAACAAACAAATGGACATATATTTGAAATGTCCCAAACTTTACCTAGTATATTTTATATTATTAGTTATTTTGAGGTGCAGGATAATTCTGTCTCTTTTGAGAGTTGAAGTTGATACTGGTGTGGAAATAGCCTGCCACATATATTCTTTCTCTGCTACTACCACCTCTCACCCAGTAGTCACAAGGATACTGAGCTTAGAAAAAGTATATGTCCTATTTCCAGGATGAAAGTGACTTTTCCAGTAAAGAAGAAAACCCCCTAACCTTCTCAATCCATCTGTTTACCACTCTTGATATTTCCTCACCATTATCTGTTATATGCTTTGTAGGTTCTGACCTAAACAACGATGAAAATGTTCCTGCATTCATAAGGAGAAGTGACATGTCTTCCATAACTGACTGCTCAGATGGATCACTACAGGACACACACAGAAGAGATCATGATATATTAATTTCTGAAAATCAAGTTCATAGGAAATCCACTTTAAAAGCAATTGTGTAATAAAATAAATGCATATGTATTCATTCAACAATTGTACATGGGAATAATTTTTACTTAAGGTAATTTATAGTAAGTTATAGTATATTTTTTAAAATTAAAAATATGCATTAAATTTTTGTTTAAATTAAAAATAATAATACCCAATCACTATCATTTAAATGTCCAATGATAACCAGTAGAACTGATTACTAAATATCAATGGCTGTAAGAGACAAAACTATTTTTTTAGAGAAAATGCCTCTTTGCCTTTGAAACAATCATAAAATCTGAAGACTTTGTTTAGTACCTGGCTTATACATATTATCTTATTTTAAAGGAAATGAATAAACAAATATAAACTTGTAACCAGAGAGAATATAACATTGCCAAGAACTAAATTACCTATTTGCTTGTTTTATTACTGAAGTGTATCGTATACTCATCTGTTCATATGGTGGGATGATCTAAAATTTAAATTATACTTAAATATATTTTTACAGCTTAACAATATGATCTTAATGGTCTTAAACACTCTCTACCTTAAATTACTAACAGACATGATTTTTGTCAAAATCATTAAATAATGAAACTAAAAGTAATTACTGAAAGCAATTATTATACAGGTTAATTTAGCTTCTTGGTAGGGGCTGTAATTGTTGTATAGGGCAACACCTGCCTTTAAACAAGACTGTGTAGTGATAAGCATTGTAATTAGAGACTCCAAATGCAATAGATGCTCATATAACTTAACTACATCCTCGTTTCCAGATTTAATATTCAGTATCTTCACTCCAGACTGTAAATATCCTCTGATAACCAGTAGTGAAGTCTTCCAAAAATGTGATAAATTTTGTTGTCATTTAAATGAGCTCATTTTTTTACTTTTATTTGAGAGTTGTATATTGATATATGCTAAGATTTTTTTTTCAATATTTTATTCTGCCTTTGAGCTGAACACAATGCTATTTTCTAGTGTTTGGGGTAGGTTTGAGAGTTATGAAAGGTCTTTACCTATTTCTTTTTTTTTTCATTTTGTGCCACACCCAGCAGCACTCAAAGGTTACTTCTGAATCTATGCTCAGGAATTACCACTTTTTTTTTTTTTTGGTTTTTGGGCCACACCCAGTGACGCTCAGGGGTTACTCCTGGCTATTCGCTCAGAAGTCGCTCCTGGCAGGCACAGGGGACCATATGGGGAACCGGGGGATCGAACCGCGGGCCGTCCTAATTTAGCACAGGCAAGGCAGGCACCTTACCTCCAGCGCCACCGCCCGGCCCCCACCACTTTCTTTTTTTATTAATATTTTTATTTAAACATTTTGATTACAAATATGATTGTAGTTGGGTTTCAGTCATGTAACTTCACCAGTGCAACATTCCCATCAGCAATGTACCAAATCTCCCTCCTCCTCACCCCACCCCAGAGTGTAATCTAGACAAGCTTTCCACTTCCCTCATTCATTCCATTGTTTTGATATTCTCAGTATAGATATTTAGAGAAATAACTCTTTGTGGTGAGTTTCATGTTGTGAGCTGGACTTTCCAGCCCTCCTCTCTTTGTCTCTGAGGATTATTTCAAAAGTGTCTTTTATTTTTCTTAAAACCTATAGATGAGGGGCCCAGGAGATAGCATGGAGGTAAAACGTTTACCTTTCATGAAAAAGGTCATCGGTTAGAATCCTGGTGTCCCATATGGTCCTCCGTGCCTGCCAAGAGCAATTTCTGAGCATGGAGCCAGGAGTAACCCCTGAGCACTGCCGGGTGTGACCCAAAAACCAAAAAAAAAAAAAAACCTATAAATGAGTGAGACTTTTCTGTGTCTATCTCTCTCCCTCTGACTTATTTCACTCAGCAAAATAAATTCCATGTACATCCATGTATAGGAAAATGTCATGACTTCATATCTCCTGACGGCTGCATAATATTTCATTGTGTATATGTACCAGTTTCTTTAACCATTCATCTGTTGAGGGGCATCTTGGTTGTTTCCAGAGTCTGGCTATTGCAAATAGCGCTGAATGAATATAGGTGTGAGGAAGAAATTTCTGTAATGTATTTTTGTCCTAGGGTATACCCCTAGGAATGGGAATTACCACTTTCTAAAGAAATGCTTTTCTTCTGGCCTCACTGGAAGTATTCAGGAGTTATTTCTTGTGTGTTTTTAGGGGTTGGTGTCTGCCATGCTGAGAGAACATGCCTGGACCTCTCACATGCAAAGCATGGGTGATAGTCTTCTGAACTATACTGCAGCAGGAATTATTTTTAATAAAATTATCCTTGAGTGAAGGCAAAAGCCACTTATTTAAGCAGAGCTGATTTTTACATATTTTATTATTTTTTCTACAAAATGGATGATAGAACACATCTTAAAAAGATCAATTTGCTTAAATTTAACCTTTATTAATTTAGAGTCTATCCTTACAATATTACAAGGAAAACTACTTTTTCAATGGAATCTGATATTTTTGACCCTCTATAAGGGAGAAAATTGCTTTTCTGTTAAAAGCCACTTACTGATTGATATTAAAGTATTAGCACAAATACATTTCTCTCTAATTAATCACAGTTGAGTACCTCTTTCACATATTCAGATTCAAGCTTTTACTAGTCTTATTTTCATACATGGATTCACCTGATATAAAGGAGGAATTTAATTCCCATTTCTAAGGTTTATCTAAACACATTGGGGCCTACGTGATAGCACAATGGTTGGGCATTTGCCTTTCACGTGCCTCACCAAGGACGAACCTCAGTTTGATCCCTGGCATCCTATATGGTCTCCTAAGCCAGGAGTGATTTTTGAGTGCACAAGCCAGGAGCAACCCCTGAGTGTCGCTGGGTGTGGTCCAAAACATATATATATAATATATATAATATATATATATTATATATTATATATAATATATATATATTATATATAATATATAATATATATATATTACCACACTGCAAAGGACACACTGTGAAAGCAATGTAGAACCTCACCATGCTTAGTGAATGTGGATGGTAGTTTTGAAGACCCAACTAACATCAGTCACCTATAAAGTCTCTCTGATAAGGAATTTAGAGAAGAAATGTTGAGGATGTTCAAGGAACTTAGAAAAACCATGGGATGAGCAACCAATAAGAATCAATTGAGGAAACTTCAAACAAAATAAATTCTAAACACCAGGCATGCTACCATTGCAAATTTTCACACTTTCTGTGTAGTAGTTTTAATTTTGTTTGTTTGGGATCCCTACCTCATTCTGGTTAGGGTTTACTGGTAGCAGAAATCAGTGGTGGAGTTAGAAACAACATTGACACCCAGCAAGATAATCACCATATTTGTTCAACCATCTCTGTGGAACTGATTACTGTTTTACCAATGTTACATAGTATAGAATTACTCATACCTATTGTACAAAAGTAACTATATTCTACTGTTTTTGTCCCTCCTAATCTTTCATATACTGTCATAGTTAATGTTAAGCATGATTTCTCTTTATGATTCAGTTATTATTTTTATTCCTTTATCATTTTGTAAGTCATTGTTCTACAAGGAAATTAGTTTAATAAAGAAATATTGAAATATTGATACAAGAAGGAAAGTCTTTTTATTAATCTCAGAAAGTCAAGAATTGTGGCTCTGTTTCTTAGGTTATAGTATTACCTTGTGATTTTAGAATGGAGTAGAGTGCATGGGGATGTTAGTATTATTTCTAGCTAAAAGTGGCTCTAACTAGAACATTCTATTTCAACTCTGACATGGAAAGAGCTTTGAAGTTGTCATACCTATATTTACAATAAGAAAGAGATGAAAAAACTGAATGCCAAGGTCATTTTTGTATTCATCATAAAACTGAAGTCACAAGGCAAGCTGCCACTCCAAAAAGCTAGAGAAGCAGAAAAATACAGGAAGTTATGGATAAAATGTTCTTATTGTAGTATAAACCTCTGGAGACCAAACTGGCATAACATCTAAGGAAGGCAGGAATGGAAATACATTTATGAAGGTCATAGCCCTGAGTCACAGGTTCAGTAAAAGGTTGGGAGTGATTCATAAGACAATGAATTACTTCCATCCACACATATAAGAACATAATCTATATTGAGACACTACCAGATAGGTTAAAATAAAGAAATAGAAAGAGCTACTTAAGTTAAAACTAATAATAAAAAAAAACTTGCTCATTAAATTAATTTTAGCAATAGGAAAATTCAAAAGAAAATAATTTACTAGGGATAGCAATGGGTACATACTAGGATAAGGTGTATGGTTTTCCAAAAACTTATAAAAATTATAAATGCTTATTCACTTAGCAACAGTTTCAAAAAAAACAATTGCAAGGGGAGGGGAACACATGAAACTTCAACTATGTACTATTAATATCAGGACTTTACCTCTAAAATAAATTAATCAGCTTGATTAAATATACATTTATAGAATATTGAGTTTAGCAGTAGGCTGGATATTTCAGCAAAATCACATGAGCTATTTATCAAAAGAGAATACATTCAATAATAAAAGTTAGTTTTAATTAAAAGCAAGGGAGAGAATAGAGCAATGGCTTCTTGCCTTGTATATGAGCAACCCAATTTCAATCCCCAACATCACATATTGTCTCCCGAGCACTGCCAGAAGTGATCCGAGTGCAGATACAGAAATAGTCCCTGAGCATTGCAAATATGACCTAAAAACCAACCAGAAAAGTGACAATGGAATTAGACTGGAAAATAGTACAGAAATATGTAAGGAATATAAAATTTTGGAAAATTAGCACACCTCTTTTGTTGATGCATTGTGCATTGATTTTGTCCATGGTATGGCTCTCATAATTTTTTTTTTTTGGTTTTTTGGGTCACACCCGGCAGTGCTCAGAGGTTATTCCTGGCTCCATGCTCAGAAATTGCTCCTGGCAGGCACGGGGGACCATATGGGGAACCGGGGGATTGAACCGCGGTCTGTCCTAGGTTAGCGCAGGCACCTTATCTCCAGCACCACCACCCGGCCCCCGGCTCTCATAATTTTTACATCTGATGCTTTCTTATTTTCAACACTTTGTTGAAGAACCTTTCCTTGTTCCACTTTGAACTCTGCACGCTTTTTAAGGAGTAGCTGCCCATCTTCCTGTAGATCTGTGTCCAGACTCTGATTTCTCTTCAATTGGTTTGAGAGGACATATTTATTCCAGTAATACTCAGTCTTGGTAACTAAAGAAATAACTACACTGACAACTAACATAACAATGTGAATGAATGAGGGAAGTAGAAAGCCTGTCTCAAATACAGGAGGGGGGTGAAAGGAGAGAGGTGGGAGATTTGGGGCATTGGTGATGGGAATGTTGCATTGGTGAAGAGGGATGTTCTTTATATGACTGACACCCAACCACAATCATGTTTGTAATCAAATTTTTATAAATAAATGTATTTAAAAATGCTGATGGAGAGAAATGCTCCCATTTTTTTCACATAGAATTGAGTGTCATGAAATTTTCCTATACATGAATGGACACAGAAACTATTATGCTGAGTGAAATGAGTCAGAGAGAGAGATAGATAGAATAGTCTCATTCATGTATGGGATTTATAAAAAATAAAAGACAGTATCGTAATAATACACAAAGACAATAGAGATGAGGGCTAGAGGGACTGGCTGATGAATAGGAAGCTTACCACAAATAGTGGTGAGTGCAGTTAGAGAAATAACTACACTAACAATTCTTCATGACAACGGTAATGAGTGAGAGCAATAGAATGCCTGTCAATAGAATACAGATGGGGCAGGGAGTCTGAGGAAATGGATGGCTTCAGTCTGGAAATTTGCACTGGTGAAGGAGGGTGTTCTTTTCTATAACTGAAAGCCAAATGCAAACATGTTTGCAATCATGGTGTTAAATAAAGATATTATTATGGGAAAAAAGTGTCATAAGTAGTTTATAGAGTCTGCTTTGATTTGGGTCAAGACTGTCATTTTGACAATATTAATGCTTACACCAGTAGTAAGTAACATATTCTCATTCCCTTGTCTTTTTATTTATTTTAATACATATTTACAGTTTTAATAGAAGTCTTAAATTTTTATGTAGAACTACTTGACTTTTTGAGATAAAATTATGAGCAATTTTTCTTTTTATTGATCTCTTCTATTTTATTGTTTGCATATAGAAATCCATTATATTTATGCTTATTTTGGATTCTTACATTTTACTGTAATTGTTTATTTTTAGTGCTTTTTTGTGGAGTGGTTAAGATTTTCTAAATTTAGTAAGATGTCATGTGCCAGTAATGGTAGTTTGATTTTTTTTTCTTTTCCAAGGCAATACACTTAAATACATTTCTTATTTAATTTAGATGGCAAAGACATTCAATACTAGATTGAATAATTGTGAAGAGAGTGAAAAATTTTATCTTTGATCTTAGGAGAAAATCTTGTTTATTTTCTTGTTTTGTTTTTTTCAGCCGTATCATGTCAACAAAAAGAAAAATAAAAACCACATCATTACATCAATAGATGCAGAGAAAACATTTGATAAGGTTCAACACCCATTCTGGGTTTTTGTTGTTGCTATTTGTTTGTTTTTGCTTTTTGAGCCATGCTTGGTGAAGCTCAGGAGTTACACCCGGTTACGTGTTCAGAAATCGTTCTGGCTTGGGGGACCACATGGGACGCTGGGGTATCGAACAGTGGTGAGTCCTAGATTAGAGAGGGCAAAGCAGATGCCTTAAGGCTTGCGCCACTCCTCTAGTCCCTTGTTTATTTTTTTTAACTGATGAGTAGGTCTAGAAAGGGCTTGTAGTAAATGACTTTATCTTGAGGATAATTTGTCCAATATTCATTTTATTGATAGTTTTTAATATGGCTCTGGTATATAATCCTGTTAAATGCTTTTTCTAAATATATCTATACTTTTATATGATTTTTTCTTATATGTATGTGATTGTATTCACTTACTTGCATCTAGTAAACTAACTTTGGATCCGCCGAATAAATTATACTTAACTCATGTTATCTGATATTTTGATGTGTTCTTATATTTAGTTTTCTTATATTTTTGAGGCTCTTTGAATTTATGTTAATCAATAATGTCCAGAATGAAGATATCCCAGTCCAGAAGGAAATATTTACTAATATTTATCTGACAGTTTTATTATCGAAGTTATATATATATATGTATATATATATATATCTTGAAAATTAAAAAAGGAACCATTCCCATAAAAATAGAGTAAGAGCAAAAGTGGAGCTCCCTGAAAGGGACAACAATTATTAATAAGTATTATTGATAATTATTAATAAGTAATTGAACAGTGCTTTGCATCACTTATAATCTGTAAAATGCAAATGAGATATCAAAACAATAAAATCACACCTCACACTAGTAAAACTGGAACAAAAACAGTCAGTTTTGGTATGGGTGCAGATGTTAAAAAATAAACCTCTTTTGCTTGCCAGTCAAAAAATATCCCTGCTACTTTTATTCTATTAATGTTTATATAAAGTCTATAAAGGTGGGCTAAGGAGATAGTACAGTGGGTAAGGTATTTGCCTTGAATGCAGCTTATCTAGATTAAATATGCAAAATCCCACATGGTTCCCCATACATGCCAGAACCATTATAGAGTGTAGAACCATTATAGAATGTAGAACCACTATAGACCCTGAGCACTGCCAAGTGTGGCCCCTAACCAAAAGAAAATCTAATACAGCACATAGACCAATAGATAATTGGGAATTTTAGACAATTATTTGTCAAATTATGCCACACTACTTTGGCAGTAGTAATCAAAGAAAATTGACAAATATAACATGAAACCTTTTTTCTTTTTTTAATATTTTAATTTGTATTCTAATAACATCTTTATATAATCACATCATTACAAACATGTTTATAGTTGGGTTTCAATTATAAAAAGAATACTCCCCTTCACCAGTGAAACATCAATGCCTCCATCATCTTCCTCCCCTACCACCTGCTTGTATTCGAGAATGGCATTCTACATCTCTCTCATTGAAATTCTCATGATAGTTGTTCGTGTATTTATTTCTCTAACTCTTTGTGGTAAGCTTCATATTGTGAGCTAGTCCTTACAGCCCTCATCTCTATTGTCTCTGGGCATTATTACATTAATGTCTTTACTTTTCTTAAAACCCATAGATAAGTGAGACTATTCTGTGTCTATCTCTATCCCTCTGAATTACTTCACTCAGCATAGTAGTTTTCATGTCCATACACACATAGGAAATTTGCATGACTTCATTTCTCCTGCCAGCTGCATAATATTCCATTGTGTATATGTACTATCATTTTCTCATCTGTTGTTGGGCATCTAGGTTGTTTTTAGATTCTGGCTATGAAATAGCATTGCAATGAATGAGGTGTGAGGAAAGCATTTTTGTATTGTGTTTTTGTGTTCCTAGAGTATATACATAGGAGTGGTATAGCTAGATCATATGGGAGCTCAATTTCCAATTTTTTGAGGAATCTCCATGTTGTTTCCTATAAAGGGTGGACTAGACAGCATTCCCAAGAGTGAAAGGATTCCATTCTCTCTATATCCCTGCCAGCACTGATTGTTCTTATTCTTTGTGATGTGTGTCATTCTCTGTGGCGTGAGATGGTACCTCATTGTTGTTTTGACTTGCATCTCCCTGATGATTAGTGATGTGGAGCATTTTTTTCATGAGCCTTTCGGCCATTTTGTATTTCTTTGAGAAAATGTTCATTTCTTCTCCTTATTTTTTGATGGGATTAGATGTTTATTTCTTGTTAAGTTCTGTCAGTACCTTGTATATTAGACCCTAATCTGATGGGTATTGGGTGAATAGTTTTGCCCATACTGTGGGTGGCGTTTGTATCCTAGTCATTATTTCCTTTGAGGTGCAGAAGCTTCTCAGCTTATTACACTCCCATGTATTTATCTCTGTGTCCACTTATTTGGAGAGTGATGTTTTTCCTTGCA
The DNA here is from genome assembly GCA_004027635.1 of Crocidura indochinensis. NCBI lineage: Eukaryota > Metazoa > Chordata > Mammalia > Eulipotyphla > Soricidae > Crocidura > Crocidura indochinensis. The sequence continues at coordinate 18,317 of PVKC010004088.1, read as the reverse complement.
GTAACATTTAGTCTCAATGTCATGCATCACTTTACTTATACATTGTTCTATGTGCCTTATGGTTTCAGGTTTGATGCACGGTCTTTAATCTATTTGGATTTGACCTTTGAGCCTGATTTTGGATGGAAATTTTAATTTGCTTTTTTGAATATAGCTGACCTATTGACTAACACCACTTTTTGAAAAGGCATTCCTTGCTCATTTTGATTTTATTTCACCTTTGTCAAAGATGAATTGATTGTATGTCTGGGGAACATTTTCTGAGTACTCTAGCCTATTCCACTGATCTGAGGATCTATCTTTATTCCAATAGCATGCTGTTTTGATAATAATGCTTTGTAATAGAGTTTAAAGTTGGGGAAAAGTGATGCCTCCCATCTTCTTTTTCCTAATGGTTGCTTTAGCTATTTGTGGGCTTTTATTGTTCTAAATGAATTTCAGGAGTGTTTGATCCACTTCTTACAGAATGTTATGGATATCCATAGAGGGATTGGATTAAATCTGTATAATGTGTTGGGGAGTATTGCCATTTTAATTAGGTTAATTCTCCCAATCTTTGAGCATGGTATGTTTTTTTCATTCCTTTGTGTCCTCCTTTATTTCTTGAAGCAGTGCTTTGTAGTTTTCATTGTATAGGTTCTTCACCTCTTTAGCTAAGTCAACTCCGATTTTTTTTTTGAGTTTGTGTGGCATTAATTTGACTGGGATTGTTTTTTGAATGTCCATGTCTTATCTATCATCATTTTTGGTGTATCAGGAGGTCATTGGCTGTTGAATGTTGATTTTGTACCCTGCCACTTTGTTATATGAGTTTATTGTTTCTAGAGATTTTTTGATAGAATCATTAGGGTTTTCTAAATATAGTTTCATGCCATTTACAACCAGTTAGAGCTTGACTTTTTTCTTTCCTACCTGAACACCCCAAATATATTTTTCTGGCCTAATCACTATAGCAAGAACTTCCTACACTATATTGAATAGGAGTGGTGAGAGAGGGCAGCCTTGTCTTGTACCATATTTTAGAGGAAAGGTTTTTAGTTTATCTCTATTGATAATGATATTTACCATTGGCTTGTGGTAGATGTCCTTGACTATACTGAGAAAAGTTCCTTGCATTCCCATTTTGATGAGAGCTTTTATCAAGAATGGGTGTTGCAGGGCCAAAGCTGTGGTACAAGTGGCAGGGTATTTGCCTTGCATTGTGTTAATCTAGGAAGGACCTCGGTTCTATCCCTCACAGTCCCACTTATGGTCCGCCAAGCCAGGAGAGATTTCTGAGCACATAGCCAAGAGTAACCCCTGAGCGTCACCAGGTGTGGCTGGCCCAAAAAGCAAAAAAAGAAAAAGAATGGGTATTGAACCGTATAAAAAGGCTTTCTCTCATATATTGATATGAACGTGTGTTTTTTATTTTTCTTCTTGTTGATATGGCATATTAAGTTGATTGATGTATGAATGTTAAACCATCCTTGCATTCCTAAAATAAAACCTACTTGGTTGTTGTGTGTGACTTCTTGATGAGGTATTGAATCTTACTTGCCAGGATTTTCTTGAGGATCTTTGCATCTGTGTTCATCTGGGATATTGGTCTGCATTTTTCTTTTCTTTCTTTCTTTCTTTTTTTTTTTTTTTGCAGCATTTCTCTCTGATTTTGGTATCAGGGTAATGATAGCTTTATAACAACTATTTGGGAATGTGACTGTTTCTTCAATTTCATGAGTCTGAAAAGGATTGGTAGTAGTTTCTCCTGAAAGATTTGAAAGTATTCTTTAGTGAATCCATTTGGGCCTGGGACTTCATTTTTGGAAAGAGTTTTGATTACCATTTTAATTCATTTAGTAGTGATAGGTCTGCTTAGATATGACAGATCATCCTGGTTTAACCATGGAAAGTTATAAAAGTACTAAAATGTATCCATTTCTTCCAGAATCTCATGTTTTGTGGCATAGAGTTTCTTAAAGTAGTCTCTGATTACCCTTTGAAGCTTTATAGTGTCTGTAGTGATCTCCCCCTTTTCATTTCTTATCTGGCTTACTAAGTTTCTCCTTTTCTTAGTGAATTTTTCTTAATGGCTTATCAATCTTATTTATTTTTGGAAAGAAACAACTTTTTCTTTTGTTGATCTTTTGTATTGTTTTTTTTGGGGGGGGGATTTCCACTTCATTGATTTCTGCTCTAAGCTTTGTTATTTCTTTTTGCCTACCTATTTTTTGTTCCTTCTATTATGATTTTCTAATTTTATAAGCTATGTCAGTAAGCTATTTATGTAGCCCCCTTATCCTTTCCTGGTATGCGCTTACAAATCTATTAAATTTCCTCTTAGTTCTGCACTTACTGTCTCATAAATTCTGAAATTTGTGTCTTTATTAATATTTGTTTCCAGGAATGTTTTGATTTCCTCTTTCATTTCATCTCTGACCCACTGGTTGTTCAGTAGTAAGTAGTTTAATTTCCAGGTGTTAAATTTTTTCTTCTGTGTTTCTTTGTAGTTCATTTCTAAAAACATTGACCTTTTTAATATTCTCGTAGTGTTCCACCAGAATTAATCTGTGAATACTCTCATAAATATCTAGCATGCTTAATTTCTATTTATGCTTTATCACAAAAGCTGGTGATCCTGGAAAATTCTAGATATAAAAAGTCAAATCAGCAAATTTGATTTTCCTGTTATATCTTCTAATTTATACCTGTGATAACTCCAAATAAAAACATTTAATGGTATTCTAAAATAACAAATATAATTATTCTAAAATAAATAATATACTTGATCATGCCAATTGCTTGAAACGAACGAACACTATAAAACAAGCAAAAGTAATGAGGAGAAATAAAACATAAACAATAAGCAAATTAGGTTACAGAGGTCATCATTCTTACTACTTATATACGCTATCAATAGAAAAGATGCTATGAATAGAAAATAAAGAGCTGAGGCAAGAAAAAAAAGTGATTCAAGAGAAAATATAGAAATACAGATGCTGAATAAACACATAGAGGTAAAAATGTAATCTCAATGAAACCAATGAAACGAAAGTCAATAAGACAATAGTTTAGTAAAATTTTATCATTGAAAGCATCTCCTATTTGAGAAAATAAGCAAGAACTTAGACATAAGCACACTATTTAAGATACAAATTGGCACAAGTCTTTTGTAGCTAATAGTGTGCAGTAAATGATTTTCAAAAGAGCCCTACAGGGAAACCTTTCTTAACATTCCTAAGGAGTTATCTCTAAGAAAGAGACCAAAGCACAATTACATATTGAGTATATACATTATGGTTGCCATTTACAATCTCGTTGCTGCATTTAAAAAGCTCTGCTGTGTAGTTCATAAATAGTATTTCAGATCATCATCACAAAAGCCCTGTGAGTAACATCCCCATCTGTGCCAGCAGGAACAAAAGACACAGAGAAGTTCTGAAATATGTCCAGATTCTTACAGCTACCTGCAGAATGGAACAGAGGCTTAAATTCTGTGGCAGAGCACTACAGAAGGAGAATGGATGTTTACCCACTCCTACTTAAACCAAAAAATATATAGACAAAGAGAAAGAAAAGAATGAGAAGACAAAGTCAGTCAGACATTTATTCAAGTTCACAATGTGAATCCAAGTGAACCATTCATGGGCATTAGTAATGAATATTATAACATGTTGGTTAATCAGTTTGTTCTTAAACATATATGACATAGCAAAAAATAGTGGTAAAATATGTGAAAAAGGCATAGAATGTTTACGATTCTATACAGATAGATTTAAGGTTTTGTAGTTTCTCATTGTTCTATATAACCAATTTTCCCAAAGAAGATATTATGCTTCTAGCACAAAGAAATTATTGATGTTCCCAAGTAAATAACATATTGGACTGTAGAAAATTTTAAAGATCACTGAGGCCACCTAATGTTCAGAAACAAATGAAGTAATAGAATGGCCAACTAGGAGGGGGACTTGGGACATTGGTGGTGGGAATGTTGCACTGGTGAAGAGGGTGTTCTTCACATGACCGAAACCTAATCACAATCATATATGTAATCAAAACGTTTAAATAAAAAAAAGAATTTATTAATCCTTCTAACACAGACCTAATGAACGCATTGGAGATACAATGATTTTCACAAATTCACTTGTCACTCTATTCTTTTCTTTGTCTCTTCCTTCTTTATTCTTCTTTCTTTTCTTTTATAATAATTTCATTCTTAGATGAAAACAAATATGTTATGGTCAACTATGTCAACTATCTAATAGATACATGCTCTTTAAATAAACCAATTTAAATTTTTAAATATTTAAAGCTCAGAAGTCTTGGAGATCCAAGTAGCACAGTATTCCCTTAAGCTTGTAAAACTCTCTATCAGTCCCCACTCAGGCTTATATATCACTAGTGAACTTACATTGTCACCCCCCAAATTTAACTGGCCAATTAATAAAATTATTAATAATTAACCATTAATAATTAAAAATTAATGATTAATTAATGATGATTAATAATAATCACTCTAAAGTCAACGTCAAGTATCATTCAAGCTATCTTTTATTTAACAGAATCTATTTTTCCTATAAATGTATATATATATATATATTCACTTACATTAAAAATATAGACACTCAACCACTGCACAATGCAAAAAAATGAGACAAAACTGTGTCATTGAACTTACTTATGCCACCTGTTATCTGGTAGGAACAGAAGCAGTTCTTCCCTAGTGCCCTATTCATTGTGAACTCTAATCTAGCATGAAAGAGGTAGACAGTAGGGCTTCCAAGCCTCATGTTTTGTGTGTGTCTATGTAAATTTGAGTGTGTGAGAGAATAAGTGTGTAAATGTGACTGTGTGTGAGAGAGTGCGTGTGAAATTGTGTATGTGAGTTCCTCAGAAAAGATCCATAACAGCCAAGTGATTTAATGCCCACTAATAGGAACTAGTGAGCAGAAAACAAAATGCTGCAGCCTGTGTGAGCCTGGATCAAACCCTGACACACTGGGAACTACTGACACATTTCATGTGGCCTTTCATAAAGGAGCTATGGTGCTCCCACATTAATGGGCTTTGCTGTGAGCCCAGTCATCCAGGTTTCCCAAGGAGCTATCCACAAATCTCTCTAACAGCATCTCAAGGAGCTTTGCAACACAATAGTCCAGTAGGGCTGAGTCCATTGTGATTGGGAAGACACTCAGAAAGGCTCTGCCACTGTCTGAGCTCTCAAGTGACCCACAATTGTGTATGTGAGACTAAATAAAAAAGCCTGAAAAGATGGAAGAGAGAGTGAGTGATAGATAGGAACAGTAATACATGTATCTGCAATCACTTTCCAGCTCCCCTGTTCTGCAGGGCCCTAGGAACAGCTCTACTCTCAGTTTACTCATTGAGCCTCTGAGGAGACTGCCAGACCAAAACCTGGATTGCACCTCAGATCTGTTACTTCCCATCACAGTAACTTGCTGTTATCATTTCTGTTTCCCCTCTCTTCCTTTTCAAACAGATGGTCAGACATATGTTCCTTTGTCTCAGGAATGCTTTGGGTAGGCAGCAGGAAGAACGTAGTGCTGAAAATTAAAGTTTACTTTTCTTTTCCTTTTTTTTTTTTTTTTTTTGGTTTTTGGGCCACACCCAGTGACGCTCAGGGGTTACTCCTGGCTATGCACTCAGAAGTCGCCCCTGGCCTGGGGGACCGTATGGGGCACAGGGGATCGAACCGTGGTCGGTCCAAGGCTAACGCGGTAAGGCAGACACCTTACCTCCAGCGCCATCACCTGGCCCCTAAAGTTTACTTTTCTAACTACTCTCCTTTCCTTCCTTCCTTTCTTTCTTCCATCCTCCCTCCCTTCATTTCTATTCCACCCTTCTTCCTTACATTCTTCCTCTCTTCCTGTGTCCCTTTATTTTTCCATTTTTCCTCCCTTTTCTTCCTTTCTCTCTCCATTCCTCTCTTTCTTCCTTTCCCATTCTCTTTCATTCCTTCCCTCCTCCTTTCCTACCTTCTTCTCACTATTTCTTCCTTCCCTCCTTTCTTTCCTCTTTTCTCTCTTTGGTCATTATTCTCTTAATTAAGAAATAAATAAAAATAGCATTATTATTCAAGGTGTTATAGAATATTAAAAGCACATTAATTGAGAAGAATATGTAATTGGTGAAAACAGTTATATCAAAAGATGTCCCCTATCCTATTTCCTATAAAATAAAAACATTACTCCATATGTTCCCATAAGAGAAGTGGAGGTTATTTGGGCATGAGAAAAGAGGATCCCTGGCTGAAATGCCAGAGGTTGGACTTATGTGAGAAAGGAGTTACAGGCTAGATAATAGACCATCTTTAGAGGTTGGAAAAGCCTAAAGATTCTATAGTATTTCATGGAATCAGAAACTGGACTTGGATCTATACATCTGGAAAGGGATAAATGTGTATATGAACATAGTGTTGAAAACACCATGTTCCTGGTTTTATACAAAAACTAATAAAAAAGAGTAAAAAATGTATTTATATATCTACCTTGACTCATCCCAAGAAGGTCACCCGAGATAGCAGGATAGGTTTTAGAGCTACACTAGACATGTCAGAATAAAACTTAGGAATAAGATTCAAGGCTTTTTTTAAATAATTTTTATTTTGATCAAAGTGGCTTACATATCTTTCACAGGAATATTTTAGGTTTATTAGTTTTAATATAACTTTTATTTAGTTTTATTAGTTTAGGTTATATTAGTTTTCTCAACAAGTGAGGAACAAAGGAAAAGTAGTCAAAGAAAGAAATTTTAAAACAAAAATAACATTCCAGGAAGATGACTCAAGTGATTCCAAGCATGTGTGAAACTGTAAGTTGAATCTTCTGTGAGTCACGATCTATCCAACCATCATAAGGTAAAGCCATTGTATTCCTGAGCATCTTCAGGTTATGTGGGATACAGCTGAGTCCACACAAACAAACCAACCAATACTGGAAGCCCAAGACCAGGGCTTGACTGAATATAAAAAAGCATTTAAAAGTTATAATAAAATAAAAAAAATGATCCTCTCAAATGTAATTACTGTACTGTCTTTTATTTCTCTTATATCCTAAAGATGAGTGAGAGTATTCTTTGTCTATCCCTCTCCATCTGGCTCATTTCACTCAGCATGATAATCTTCATGTCAATTCATGTATAGGCAAATTTTACTACTTCATTGTTCCTAATAGCTGCATAGTATTCCATTGTTTAAATGTACCACAGTTTCTCTAGTCACTCATTTGTTGTTAGGCTACTGGGGTGTTTCCAGATTCTGTCTATTCAAAATAGTTCAACAATAAACAGGGATGCCGAGGACATTTTTATATTGCATTTTTTGTGTACTTTAGGTATATCCCTAAGAGTGGTATTACTGAATCATATGGGAGTGCAATTTCTAGCTTTTTGAAAAATCATTTAAGACCACTAAGTAGTAAGCTAGGCACAGAGGGGACCACTTATTCTAGCAGCCCCGAGGGTGAGGGAAGAGGATAAGGAAGTAGGGTGGGAATGGAGGTGGAGGGAGAACAATTCGGTGATGGGAATTCCCCTGATTTTATGTTAATATGTACCTAAAATATTATTGTCAATAATAATATTGACAATAATAATATTGTCACTATGATTAAAATAAATATTATATTTAAAAAAAGAATACCTATGACATTATTCAAAGAAGTGGATCTAATACTTCCAAAATTCATTTGGAATAACAAATATCCACAAATTGCTAAACCAGTCCTTATGAAAAAGAAGATGAAAAGGCATCACTTTTCCGAACTTTAGACTGTATTACAAAGGAATAGTCATCAATATAGCGTGGTATTACAATAGATACAGACATTCAGATCAATCTGATAGACTTGAGTATTCAAAAGCTGAATTTCATACATAAAATTAATTAATCTTTAATAAATAAGAAAGAAGGCAAAATGAAGCATGAAAAACCTCTTCCACAAGTGGTGTTGAGACAACACGTTGGTCAACCACATGCAAAATGTGAACTCAGACCTCTATTTAACTAACATGATACACAAAGTTTAAATCAAAATAGATTAAATATCTTGATATCAGACTTAAAGCTCTAAGGTATGTAAAATAAAATGTAGACAAAACACTGTATGATATTGAGGCTAAAGACATCTTTTTTTTTTCTCTTTTGGTTTTTGGGCCACACCCGTGACGCTCAGGGGTTACTCCTGGCTATTCGCTCAGAAGTCGCTCCTGGCAGGCACGGGGAACCATATGGGGAACCAGGGGATAGAACCGAGGTCCGTCCTAAGTTAGCGCAGGCAAGGCAGGCACCTTACCTTCAGCGCCACCGCCCGGCCCCCAACTAAAGGCATCTTAAAGGAGAAAACACCACTGTCCAAACAAGTTGAAGCAAAGATAAACAAATGGGATTACATTAAGCTGAGAAGCTTCTATATTTCAAGGGAATGGTCACTAGAATACAAAGGCCAAGCCACAGAGTGGGAGAAACTATTCACCTGAAACCCATCTGATAAAAGTCTAATATCCAAGATATACTAAGTACTAACAGAACTTAACCAGAAAAAAAATCTAACTCCATCAAGAAATGAGAAGAATGAATTAATAGGCATTTCCTCAAAGAAGAAATGCAGATAGCCAAAAGGTTCATAAAAAATTCTCCACATAACTAACCTCCAGGGAGGTGCAAATCAAAACAACAATGGGGTATCATCTTATGCCAGAGACTGGAACACATCATAAAGAACAAGATCATTCAGTGCTGGCAGTGATGCAGTGAGAAAAGAACTCTTATTCATTGCTGTTGGAATGCCGTCTAGTTCAACCTTCTTAGAAGACTTTTTACTGTTCTCTTTGACCTCAAGATCTGTTTCCTTTTCATATGTATGATGCATGGAATCTTTCCCGATTCACGGTCCATCACATAGAGATCTGGAAAAATCTCATTAAGAAATTCTGACTAATTTATTCAGTGATATCTTCCCCTTCATGCTGATTAACTTTCTCTTGGCTTGAAGTAAGTGGTTTTCTCTGTGATTTCTTATCTCTGATAATTCAAAGTTCTCAGTTTTTAGTGGTCCATTTATTTTATCATATTCTGAGAAAACACTTAGTAGCAGAAGTCAATACACAACAATTCTCTCATGATAAATATCACTGTCCACCATACAATCATAGTTGGATCTCTGCTGATTTATTTGCATGATAATATTAAATAAATCACTAATAGACTATTTTAGTCTAATGCTTGTTTAGTTAAGATCAAACTTCAAACCTCTATAAATTAATAAGTAGCAAATAAAGTAATATAAGTAGTAACAGAGTTTAATGAAATACAATGAAGATTTCAGAAATAAAAACAGATATATGGGGGCCAAATTGATAACATGTCAGTAGAGCATTTGCTTTGCATGATGCTGACTCGGAACAGACCCAGGTTCGATCCCTGGCATCCCATATGGTCCCCCAAGCATGGCAGGAGCTATTTCTGAGCACAGAGCCATGAGTTTCCCCTGTGCACCATTGAGTGTGGCCCCCAAACAAACAAAACCCAGGTATATGTGGATAATTTGCTACCAAAGTGTCAAGGTATTCAAGAGAGAAATAGTCATTTCTTCAATCATTTGAGAAATGAGAAAAATAGCACAACAATGAGACTAGACTATTGTTTCTTATCACACCAACAAAATAGATTTAAAATGATTAAAAGCTAGGATGTCAGATCTTAAATCATGATAGTAACATGAAAAGCATGATAGTAACAGAAAGCATAGGTTATTAACTTTAAGGCACTGGCCCAGATGTCTTCTGGGCTGCTACAGCAAATACAATGGAAGAAAAGCACAACTACACAAAGGGGAACAGATCAAAGTAAAATCTGCTCAGAGAAAGAAATTAACCAAAATGAAGAGACATCCTGAGGCGTAGGAAGAAGTATTTACACAGCATCTGTCAAGAGGTTAAATTCAGAAAGTATAAAGAATTCTTACAACTCAAAAACAAAATAAGCAACCCAATTTAAAAAAAAAATGAAGAAGCTGAACATATTTTTTTTTCAAAATGACATGTCAGTGCTTCATTGGCAGCTAAGAAAATGTTCAGAATTTTTATTAGGAAAATGTAGATCAAAACCCCACTTGTATAGTTGTGTGAATGACCTATAGTTCGTAAATAATACCAAATTAACAACTGTTTGAAAGGATATGGGTGGAGTCAAAGAAATGCTCATTAGCTGCTGATGGGAATTTAAATTTTGCAGCACCTAAAAAATAAGTTTGGATTTCCTTATTTAAAAACCTCTTTTCTTTCTGGGACTAGAGAGAAATATAGTGGGTAAAGTGTTTACCGTGCATTTTGCCAACCCGAATTCCATCCTTCATATCCTATATAGTTTTGTGAACTGTACTAAAAGGAGCGATCTTTAGATCAATGCCAGTTGTAAGTACTGAGCACTGTTAGGTGTGACACTCTCAAAATTTTTCCATATGATACAGCAATTTCAGTTTAGGTGTCAGCTAAAATTTGTTTTATGGTGCCACACTCAACAGAGCTCAGGGATTACTCCTGGATCTGAGCTCAGAAATTACTCCTGGCAGGCTCAGAGAACCATAAGGGATGTCAGGAATTCAACCTTGGTCTGTCCCAGGTCAGCATTGTGCAAGGAAGAATCTCTACCTCTGTGTTCTCTCTCTGGCTAAATTATATTTTTAAAAGATTAAAATATATTACTTTCTTTGCGGTGATTGGGTACACCCTGTGGCTTTCAGGATTTACTCCTAGCTCTGCGCTCAGAAATTACTCCTGACAGATTAGTGAGACCATATGGGATGCCCGGTATTGAATCTGGGTAGACATCATGCAAGCGAAACTCCCTACATGTGGTGTTATCACTGCATCCATCTATAAAAATTTCTACATCTATTTCAATGTCATATGCTATAGTCAGTACATGGAAACAAGTCAAATATTCCACAATATGTTGTTGTAGAAAAAAGGCATTATTTGGAGATATTTTGAGAGGAATTTGGGATCATGCCTGTTTTATTGATACAACTCTACATATGTATATGCATATATGTATTACATACATGAGTGCATGCATACATAGTTAATACAGAGGATAATTCTGCTTCTCAAAATAACTTATTAGAAAGAAAATGGGATAATTATACACATGATAAAATATGTATATATCTATGCAAAGATATATGTAAGTATGTATCCAGGTGTGGTTGATTATTCAATTAATTAATCCTAGATTTATTAATTGATCTAGGTGTGATTAAAATTTTAGCAGAAAGCTTAAGGCATTGGGGAGAGCCTTACAAATGCTCATTCCATTTTTCAAAGACAGTTGATTTGTTTTTAAAAAAAAGAATTTTTTTCAATAAATTTTATTGTAACCAAAGTGAGTTACAGATCTTTCACAGTAATGTTTTAGGTACATAGTGACATTGAATCAGGGAATTCCCACCATCAGTGTTGTCCTCCCTCCAACCCTGTTCCCAGCATGCATCCCATATCACCCTCCTGTGCCCTCTGGGCTGCTAATATAAATGGTCCACTTTGTGTCTATCTTGTTGTAGGTTGGGTATCATTCTGTTGTCATTGGCTTTAGATTTGATGTTTAAGTTTGATCATTTTTTATTTCTACTCAATGTTCACAAGACTGTTTGGTCTTGGTACCACCCATTTTTTCCGCTCAATTTATGAGGCAGAACAAGATGATTCAGGTTATGTGGATCTGTTTGAAAAGAAAAGAAAATAAATAGAAAAAAGAGAAAAGAAGGAAAAGAAAAAAGAAAAGAAAGGAAAGGAAGGAACCTTCCCTCAAAAATAACAATAAGCAAACAAACAAACAAAAATACTGAGGAGCCCACCTAGAGGTAATAAATATCACTTTAAAATAAGAAAGGGAATAAAGGAGAAAAATATGACAAAAAGACAAAAAATACAAAAGAAAAAGAGAAAAACAAAACTACAATGACAATAATAACAACAAAATTAAACAGAAAAAAAACAAAACCAGTGACTACACAAAAGCACCACAGCAATAAAGACAACTAACTACCGAACAATAATCACTAGCACAAAATAGAGAAAAAAATTTTTTTTGTACAGGCACAGTCAATATTGGGGAGATTAGAAAGGAAGTTCCCTTGGCCTACAAGATACAGGGTTTTTCTGCCCTTGAAGCATACTGTCATGGGGATTTTATTGCTAAAATTTGGAATCTCATTACAACATGACTTTCCTGATCATTCAAATGTGAGCTAAATTTATTTTATACTTGATGCAACAAAATGCTAATTTTATTATTTTTATTTTAAAATAAAGTTTGTTATTTCAGTCATTTCTATCCAAGACCAGTATCAAATAGCACAAAACAATATTTGTTTTGCACTCAGCTGACCTGGTATCTGTCCCCAACATCCCATAAGGTTCCCTCAAACTTCCAGGAGTTATTCTTGAGAGCAAAGCCAGGAATAATCCTCTAGGCTTCACCAGGAGTGGCCTCTAAATAAACTTCCTATAATTCTATCTGAGAATTATCAGAGTACCCTCGCCATGATTGTGAGACCTTTGCTTTGTCTTTGCAGATTGGGGATCTGTCATTTTGTTCTTCACTACATGAGGAAATGTTGATCTTTGAAAGTAAATCATTTTATGTGAAAGGTGAATTGCATAACCCCAAGCAGATGTTTATATACTTTTTTATTTTTATTGAGACCATTGTGAATTAAATGTCCTTCATAATTGGGTTTCAAGCATAGTAACAGTGAATTAGGGCCATTCCCATCACCAGTGTTGACCTACCTCCACCAAAGTTCCCAGTGTGTATCCCATTCCTCCATGCTTAGCCTACCAGTGTAACAGGTCCATTTTAAGTTTAGATTGTAATAGTTTGGATCTCTTGATTTTATTGTCGTTGACTTTGGCTTGGGTGTTTGGTTCTGACCTTTATTTTTCTCAAACAATGCATTTTGTGGACACAAAAAAAGTTCTACTTAATTGTAATTGTTGCAGTCTGGCTTCTGTTGTTAAGATCTTGGGTTTTTGTTTGTTGTTTGTTTTGTTTTTTAAAATTCTTTGAACTTTAGACTTCTAATTTTATATTAAAATAACACACTGGTAAGAATTTTTCAGAGCTGAGGATTACAGGCACCCATATCCAAGAACTCTCAAGGGTCCCAGCAAAAATAGACCCAACTAGAAAAACTCCAAGACACATTGTACTCTGAATTCCAAAACCCAAGGCAGAATACTGAAACTCAGAGGCAACTCACATACAAAAGGAGTCCCAGGAAATTCACCAGATCAAATGGGACTTTGAGCCAGCGGGAATGGAGTGATATAGAAGAAACACCGTGGAACTCAATGGAGTGAACTAGTCACCAAGAATATTCTATACGATGAGGTTATTGTTCTGACTTAAAGGAGTGATATAGAGCATCATGTACAAGCAACAGCTTAGACAGTTCATAGCCTGGAAGTGGAGAACTCTTAAATGGGGTCAATTGGGGGACTGTTCCAGAGGAAATGAGAAAGGACTAGATAATCAAGGCAGCCCTCATCGAAGAGCATATGTGACCCAACACACCTCATCAGCATGCCCCGCCCCTCATGATGTCACTGGATGACCTCATAAAGCAGGAATCTTCAGGTCTCCTCGTTCTGAGGGGTGAGGAGCCAAAAATGTTTCTGTGGCTCACTTATTGCGTTTCTACCCGGTGCCTTGGCGGTGACTATACGTATAGTTGAGGATGATGAGCCAAAGGACAAGAGGTGAAACTGCATCTGGGTGGTTGGGATGGGGAGAAACGCCTCTCAAAGTTGAGGAACAACTGGACTGAGTCCCCCAGAGGAGGCCCACTGGGGGAAGATGCAGAGAAGCCGGAGTCGCCTAGAGCCTGGGGCTTTGTTGGTGTCCTCTAGGTTCAGCTGGCATCGGAATTGTGCCTAGGAGCAGCGGTCCATCCCTGCCACTCGTTTTGCCACTCCCTGGCCAATTGTGTGTTTTCCCGGGCAATCTCCACTGCCACTTCACAGCTCTGGACTCTCTCTTCCCTTGGCCTGCAGATCCGGGGAGCAGACTCACCCAGGATATTGCAGGGATGCCAACTTTCCAAAGGGGCCACCTAAAGTCTTGATTTTTGGATGGATCCTATATTACAGCCGGATGTCATGAAGAGTTTTCTGATTTCATCTCATTGCTAGGTGGTGAGGTAGAAAACCTGCCCTGAAAGTAAGTTATTGCTGTTTCCTGGTCATCAGGGTGTCCTATGAACCCACCCAGGAGTAGGTCGTGCCAAGGTGGCATCAGGGTTTTCCCAGGAGGAAACTGGTGTTGGTGCAAAAAACTGTGCCAGTTCCAATGATGGGCTCCAAGGTTCAGAGTTGGATCGTCAATATTTGATCAGCTACAGCCTACGTCATATGACAAATCTTCAGGGTGAGAGATGCACCTATACTATTAAATGTACAAGTTCCTATACACCTATACTATAAAATGTTTAAGAACTTTCTATACATAAGATTTTCCCATTTTGTGACTGGAGTGATAGCACAGAGTTAGGGCATTTGCCTTGTACATGGCTGATCTAGGAAGGACCTTGGTTCAATCCTCTGAAGTTCAATCCCATATGGTTCCCCAAGCCAGGAGCAATTTCTGAGCACATAGCCAGAAATAACCCTTAAGTGTCACTGGCTGTGGCCCAAAAAGCAAAAAAAAAATGAATTCTCCATTTTAATATGCCTATTGAAAAGGAACAATGTCACATGACACTACTGGTGCATGGAAGGTAAAAATAACAAATCAAACAATCTCATAATCTAGTTATAACCTAAACAGATCTGAAAAATGGATGGGGGCAGCAACCTTTATATATGGAAATATACACCAAAATTATAATTATTATAAATGTGTCTAAAGAAATATACAAAGGAAATATAGATATCTCCTTTAAATTCTTTGAAATAGTGTGTTGGAATAAGATCTAAAGCATATTCCATGCTGTGGTCTTGTGGAGTCTGAAAATGGTTTTCAGAAGTCAGGGATCAGGTAAAAACTGCTAATATTAAAATAAGTATCTTTAAAACTGCTTTATCTATTAATACAAAAATGCTAACTTTATCAGATATTTGTGAAAAAGGAAGTTAGTCTTTGTACTGAGTGTTAAGAAAATTGGGCAGCATATGTTAAAATGATGCCCCAGTGCCTCAACTAGTGCCTGGAAGACCATGACAAATGGTTTCCTCCAAAGAAGAGGCAAGACGTTCCACTAGTTTGTGATGAACAAGCCTGTGATTTTCTGCTCTGAGTACTTTTTGACTGCAAGTAACTATCACCAAATCTTTAAATTTACAGTAAATAAAAACCACTGAAATAATTTTTCAACATAGTAAAGAAGTATCCCACATTAAAAGAGAGAACTGTCTAAATAAAAGCATTCAAAGATTAACACCATTATTCAATGTACAAAACCATAAAGAAATTTTCATATTCAAGTTGGTGTTCAACAATGCTCACACAATAATCCTCTGGTGGATGTTGGGCCACATAGAAAATGAGTGGGTTTTATTTTATAAGAAGGATTGTGCTAATACCACTGGGGAAACAAACTAATGTCTCTCAGGTGATTTAATTAATTACTAACTCTGTTTTTAATATCTTTGTTTAAGCACCATGCTTACAAACATATGTGTAGTTGGGTTTCAGTCATAGAAAACCCCCCTTCACTGGTGCACATTTCCACCACCTATGTCTCCCATCTTACTCTTCCCTCCCCCATCCCCTGCCTGTATTTGAGATAGGCCTCTACTTCTCTCATTCATCAACATTGTCATGGTAGTTCTTAGTGCAGTCATTTCTCTAACTGCATTTACCACTTTTTCTTTTTGTTTTTCGGGCCACACCCATTTGATGCTCAGGGGTTACTCCTGGCTAAGTGCTCAGAAATTGCCGGAGGCTTGGGGGGACCATATGGGACTCCAAGGGATTGACTGCGGTCCTTCCTTGGCTAGCGCTTGCAAGGCAGACACTTTACCTCTAGCGCAACCTCGCCAGCCCCAAATTTACCACTCTTTGTGGTGAGTTTCATATCTTGTGCTGATCCTTCCGGCCCTCATCTCTATTGTCTCTGGGCATTATTGCAGTAATGTCTTCTATTTTCTTAACTTTTTATCCCATTTCTTCCAGGATCTTATGCTTCATGGCATAGAGTTTCACAAAGTAGTTTCTGATTACCCTTCGATCTCTATCATCTGTAGAAATCTCTTTTTCATTTCTAATCCAGTTTATTAAGTTTCTCTCTCTCCATTTCTTTGTGAGTTTTGCTAGTGGTTTATCAATTTTGTTAATTTTTTTTAAAAAACCAACTTTTGCTTTCGTTGACCTTTTGAAATTATTTTGGGGTTGCCACTTCATTAATTTATGCTGTAAACTTTTTTATTTCCTTCTACCTACTTATGTTGGGTTTATTTTCTTTATTATTTTCTAATTTTATAAGTTGTGTCATTTATATAACTCCCATCTTCCTTCTTGATGTGTACTTGCAAATTTCATTTTGAGTTTGTGTTTGTTCTGTCTATTCAGATCTGTTTCTTGTAGGCTGCAGAATGTTGGATTCAGCTTTTTGGTCCATTTTGCCACTCTGTGTCTCTTAATTGGTACATTTGGTCAATTGACCATGAAAGAGATAATTGTCATGGAATATAGAGCCATATTTGTGTAGAGGTTTGTTATGTCTTTAGGCCTATCTTGTCTTAAAGTAGACCAAGATTTCAGTTTATCCTTTAAGGATGGTTTTGAGTCTATAAAGTTTCTGTGCTACTGTTTATTCATGAAGCCATGTATATTTCCTTTAAACTTTAAAGTGAGTCTTTCTGGATGCAGTATTCTAGGTGAAGTATTCATTTCATTGAGATTTTTCACTATATCACACCACTGACACCTGACCTTGAAGAATTTCTTTTAACAGCTTTGCTGAAATCTTAAGGTTCCTCCTTTGAATGGAATTTCCCTTTTGATCTTGCAGCTTTCTGTATTTTATCCATATCTGTAGCATTCGTCATTGTGACTAGGACATATCTTGGGGTGCTTTTCTTTGGGTCTCTTTTTGGTGGTATTCTTAGGCATACAGGATTTGATGGTATGCAATCTTTAGCTCTGGGAGTTTCTCTGTAATGATGTCCCTTATAGAGTAAAAACAGCTTATCCTGTGCTTAGCCCGGAACAGATTGTTGTCGTCTTCTTGGCTGCCTCATGCAGGAAAGCAGGCAGGTATAGAGGCAACAGTCATTTATAATCAGTTACCAACTCTTTATATGTGATCTACCTGGACCTTTGGTGATTTCTGTAAGAAGAAGCACAAAAAACTAGGATTCCCACCAGTGTGGGCTCTGATGATGACATGGTATCCTCTAACATGGCATTCTACTTTGTCTCCTTAAAGACATGACTCAGTAGGTCATATCAATAAAATCTTTAATAAGTCTTACAACTCATGCTAAATATTTCCCTACAAACATGTCAGTTCAGAGAGTGATGGAATCATCTCCATTAACAAATAATGGGAAACCATAGTACCAGCTGTTGGTAGAAGTTATATTGTAAAATACCAAAAGAGTTTAAAAATAGAAAAAAGTAAAAATCTTCACTTATTCAAGGATGTCATCAAATGCTCACAGAGCAACATTAACTGAAATAGATGAGGTAATGAGCATTAAAGCATTACTTCTCACCAAATTATATATTATAATTTTATTTTATTGAAACCATTGTGATTTACAAAGTCCTTTATAGTCGGATTTAAAAAACAATTATTCAGGGCCAATCTCACTACCAGTATTGACCTCTCTTTACCAATGTCCCAGAGTGCATCCTTTCTGATAATCTTTGCTCCTGGCCTGCTAGTATAAGAGGTCTATTTTAGGTTTATATTGTTATAGTTTTTGGGTCTCTTAATTCTATTGTTTTTTTTTACTTAAATATTTATTTCTGTCCTTTATTATATCTGCTAATGCATCTGATACCATTGTCCCCTCCTCACCTACATTCTTTTTTATTTTTTATTTTTTTTTGCTTTTTGGGCCACATCCTATTGCTCAGGAGTTACTCTACATATGTGTTCAGAAATCGCTCCTGGCTCAGGGGACCATATGGGACACAGGGAATTGAACAAAGGTCCGTCCTGATTTGGCAGCATACAAGGCAAACTCCCTACCTTGGCGCTATAGCTCCAGACCCTCTTTCTTTCTTTCTTTCTTTCTTTCTTTCTTTCTTTCTTTCTTTCTTTCTTTCTTTCTTTCTTTCTTTCTTTCTTTCTTTCTTTCTTTCTTTCTTT